>JALPQI010023699.1:0-14304 GCA_025490895.1 Thaumatotibia leucotreta | reverse complement strand
ATTTATTAAGTTTACGCAAAGGTTGAAATTTCATTGAAGTGCAGTGTACATTGTTATGTACATTGGGCCTGTACGAGGTTAACCTTTAACTACCCAGGTGAATTTAGTTTCATGATGCATTGGTGTAATGGTGTAATGTCGTGTAAACTTTTATTTCAATAAATAAATAGCATTTCCTATAGCTAACGTTTCGCCCTTTTAAGCTGTGTTCGTGATAAAAAATATCATCAGATACAGTAATAATCAGAGCCCGGAAAATCCGTAGCAAAACAAAAGACTGTCGCAGTTAAACTAGTGTGAGAAACATTTTTTTTATCGATAATGATAGTTGTGTAATAGTGATATGAGAAAAAACGGCCTACCAAATAAAAAAAAATACAAAATTTCACATTGGTTTTTATAATTAATTATACTGGTACATAAGTATGCATTTTTTTCCACGAATTCCACTTTAGTACACACAGCACAAGACATCTTATTGGGTTATTCATTATTAGCTCTGACATTTTGGTTGAGTTTTATTCTTTTGTAAAATAAGAGGAACAGCTGGCAATTGAGTGATTTTAGTGATAGCCTAATCATTAAGGGTTTAGAATTACTTCGAAAATGTCGGAATTCCGTTAGCGCTGGTATCACTGCGCAGGCGTCGAAGGCCGCCGGTGAACGATTCATGCTATTCTCGCCTTTACTGACCAGCGGGCTAGCATGGGACATTCGCCGTCTCTTTCGTTAACTTGAGAATTGAGGCGTGAGGCTTTGCCGCGAACCAAGTGTTGCCTCCCTGTCACACTTACGTACGACGTCACAAGTGCGAGAGAGATGCACTTCGTTCGTAACAGTAGGGCCGAACGAAGTGTTGTCTCTCTCGCACTTGCAAATTCGTACGTAAGTATGACAGGGACGCAATACTTCGTTCAGAGTTCGCGGTAGGGCTTTTGAAGGCCTACCACGAAATGATTTATTTATTTATAAGGAGATAAATCAGAAATAGTCACAAGAATGGTATTGAAACTATAAATATAGTTAAACGGTAAACTCACTTGTATTTAATCATTATGTGCGACATGTTTTGGAGAGCCTAGGTCTCCATTATCAAGCACTGAGTCCTGAAAATTGTACGTTTTTTTATAAGTTCACTCACCACTTCAATGTGTACGTAGCTTGTCAATTTATCGTGACAAATAAATCGAGAAATGCACGTTAATTGGGTAAGTAGAGTTTTTTGTGATGTCAAAATCATATTTTTATATGATTATATATATTCTGTGTTTTTATCCGATGTCCGTCGTCTTAGAGATCAACGAAATACTGCTCTATTATTTTGATTTCCTATTATTTAGTAAAATTACTTTTTTAATAAGACGCTAATGGCGGATAGAAGGATTATTTAGAAATCTTCAATAAATTATAGATATTAGATGTCATATACCGTAGAAAAAAGACCAAAATCACCAACGTCCGAGGTGTGTCACCCACGTAATCAGAGTCTTTTTGAGTATACCACGACTGTCCATCATAAAATAACATGTTTTATTTTTCTGTGGCTAACATTTTTCATTGTTTTTATTTGAATGTATTTGTATTGTATTATGTATGTATGTAAATGTATATTTACGTTTATTTTATTAACTTATGTAAGTAAGTTTAATAGTATAACTTAATTATTGTGTTTCGTAACTTGTCTTTTGTTTTAGCATCACCTACTCTGTGCTTAAACTGCTTTTAGGTTAGGGTTTTTAGCGATAAGACCGCCCATTGTAATACCTATAGGTACTTGTAACACTGTATTTTTATTTTACTGTTTTTTTGTGTGCAATAAAGAGTAGGTATTGTATTGTATTGTAATCAGCTATCGTCAATAAACTTTATTCAGCCAATTCTACAAGTTCTTATTGACGCCATGAGGCATGCTAGCCCGATGATGTCAGAAGGATATTTAAAACCTGCACTAACGGGTTTTTTTGCTGTATTTGCGCCCTTGTATGGCCGCTTTTTGCGACTTGGATAGGAGCTATTAAGTATTTTATATACTTATGTGGAATTTAATTAGATTATACAAAAAAGCAATAAATGTTAAGTACCCAAGTTAGAATTCATATTTAATATTTAAATAAAACATGAAATGAAATGCATTAATTTGGGACTGCTTTAGTCCATTTTTTTTAGTAAGTAGAAATCAAATACTTAAAAATAAAGATACAACTGAAAACTAAGGGTAACTTAAATAATTATAATTTAGGTATATGAAGTAATTTTTATATGGAATGCCCTCCAGTATTTAAATATTTATGAAACGGGTTACTCACGTAATTTAAGTCGGGCTTTGGTCGCGGGTACTCCATGATGTGGATCCTCTAAATGGATCGAAACATGTCGAGCAATTATCGACTTAAATTACGTGAGATAAATATTTAAATATGTTTGAGTCTCACGTTAGTTATAATTCAAAAATGAAACATCAATAATTATAATTTATATAAAGTAGATATTTTTTATATGGAATGCTGAGAGATATTTATTCTACTGAACCAAAAAGCTGTAACTATACGCGGTATTGGTTCCGTGTATTTCTATTTCATTTAATTTAATATTCATTTAAACTTTAACGAGATGACATTTTTCCATTTCGTAGCATACACGCTTTTATTTGCATAATTATTTTACGTTTCTTTATTATGTGATTTTTGTGTATGTTACGAACAAAGTTATGTCTATTTCTCTATTTGTATAAAATTACCTCCGACGTTTCAAGTACGGTATTAAACTCGTGGTTCTGATAGTGGCTACATAAGCGCTCGTAGAGATATCATTATAGGACTGAACCTGTGGTTAAGCATTACAAAAATATTGCGAAAAACGACATTATTTCTGTGATCATTATAAAAACCACGAAAACAGCACTAGACACATTTGTATAAAATAATCACCAAATTAAAAATTAAAAAAACCGACTTCAACCGGTTTCTCCAAGATTCCCGCTTTGTTACCATCATTGGTTTCCTCAAATCCTACTTTCTGAATGCAAATTCTTGTAAATGAATGAAAATTACCAAAAGCGCCATACATGTACCTATAACAATTGAAGAGATCCCTCGATTTCTCCAGGATCCCATCATCAGACCGCAACTTGGTGCCAATGGGACCATCTCGGGGTAATACACGTTCGATCACAAAAAGAAATTTTAAAATCGGTTCACTATTCTCGGAGATATCGGGTAACATACATACAACAAAAAAAATAAAATCAGTCGAATTGAGAACCTCCTCCTTTTTTGAAGTCGGTTAAAAAAAACAAACAGGTACAGTTAGGGTTCATAATTTTATGGACAGTTTATGAATTCATTGATTCATTAATTATCCATGCAATTCTGAACGCCACTGTACCTTATAAAATAACTACATACCCTGTATACCCCATACCCTCGTCTTGCCCGTCATACTAAATATGAGCTGTTTAAATTAAAAACAAAGGAATATAAAAATACAGTCACTTTTTCTTTATTTTACAATATAAATAAAAAAAAATTTAGTGTTACAACCTAAACAGGCATTTTATTCATAATTTGGCAAAAATCTAATGTGTCCTTTAGAAATCACAATGGGCAGGACGAGGATACATCAGCAAGCACCCTGAAGAGGAAAGAGAAGAGTTGAGGACTTTAGTATTGTATGCATATTAAATGATCGCTACATTTAACCTCATATTTCCAGCAATCAATTCATGGGAATGTCACCTTTCTGTTCTTCTGAATACGGGTGTTTTCCCCATGAAATGAGTGTCACAGATACGAAGTTGAGTAAGTAACGATATGGCGACGCCCTTCTCAGAAAAGACATCAACGCGCAAGTTCAATGCCATGCCCAGGCGCATATTTGTGACAAATATTGCTAATGATATTTTAGCTTTATGCTATTATATTTATGTACAACTAGCGACCCGCCCGGCTTTGCACGGGTACTATACCTACATAAAAACCTTCCTCTTGAATTACTCTACCTATTAAAAAAAAATTAATCACAATCCGTTGCGTAGTTATAAAGATTTAAGCGTACAAAGGGACATAGGGACAGAAAAAGTGACTTTATTTTATACTATGTAGTGATAGTGGTAACGGCAATTTTATGGGTTGTAATTTTCAATTACGTTTCATAATATTAAATACAAATTCAAATTCAAATTCATTTATTTTGCAAGAACATACAGGTGTTGAGGGTAAATGTCACAAGTATTATAGGTACGATTTTACCTATAGTGTGACTGTACATTCTACCACAATATGGAATGCAAAATCTTACACTAGCTTAATATTAAATAATCGAAAAGTAAATTAAATTAATTAAAATGTTGAATTATCAAAATATTACATTATCAAAATAGTACATTCTACCTCAATATGGAATGCAAAATCTTACACTAGCTTAATATTAAATAATCGAAAATTAAATCAAATTAATTAAAATGTCGAATTATCAAAATATTCATTCAGATTATAAAACGGTCTTGTTGTCAAAAATGCTTTCAATTTTTTTGAAAAATCATGTACATTATTAGATTTTCGTATATCCTCATCTAAAAAATTATACATTTTAATGCCATTATATTCCAAACTACTTCTAAAGTGCATATAATTTTTCGATTCTGGTAAATTTATGTCAAATTTATGTCTTAATACATACATAGGTCTATTTTTTGTAGGACGTGCAAAACGGTTCCTATTCTTAAAAATGAAAATACAAACCAAATATATATACAGACAGGTAACTGTTAGTATTTTATGTTTCACAAACAGAGGGCGGCAATGTGCAAGCCGCTTCGCCTTTTCAACATATCTAACAGCTTTTTTTTGTAATATGAGGACAGGCTTCACATGGACGCTGTTGCCCCAAACCTCAAGGCCATATTTCAATAAGCTTTCAAAATATGCAAAGTAAACTGTCCTAAGTACATCTGAGCTTGACATTTTTGATAAGGTTTTCAGAGTGTAACAGGCGGATGCTAATTTTTTCCTTAAAAGATCTATGTGATTTGACCAACGTAACTGTGAATCTAATTGGATGCCTAAGAACTTAACACTTTCAACCTTTGTTATAGGAAGAGGCAAGTCATATGTTGTGCTATTAGCATGTCTAACAAAAGGAAAATAAACAGTTTTATCAAGGTTCATTTTAAGGCCATTACATTCAAACCAGTAAGATAATTCGTCCCATGTTTTGCTAATTTGAACTTCAAGTGCATTCACAGTTTTACTTGCGACTATTATGCTTGTATCATCGGCATAAAGATAAGCTGTACCATTAGTGATATTGTATTGTAGATCATTAATAAAAATAATAAACAATAAGGGCCCCAGGACTGATCCTTGGGGGACGCCACAATCAATTGCGTTTCTACTAGAATTGACATATTCTACACAACCTGCATTGTCAACGTTAACCAGTTGAACAAACTGGGTTCTATCCGTGAGATAAGATGTTAGAAGTTTCAATGTCAGTCCACGTATTCCATAATAATTCAACTTGTCAATTAATATTTTATGGTTAACACAGTCGAAAGCTTTACTTAAATCGCAAAATATACCTGCACAGTTGAGGCTTTGGTTGAGGTTGTTCATAACATGTAGAACTAATTCAGTAATAGCTGCCCCTGTGTTTCGATTTTTTCTAAAGCCGAATTGTTGAGAACAGAAGTAATTATTTCTTTCAAAATGATCAATAATTCTATTGGCAATTGCCTTTTCCAAAATTTTGGAAATTACCGATAGCAAAGAAATTGGACGATAATTAGTTGTCTCAACTTTACTGTCCTTTTTATGCAAAGGAATAACTTTTGCTACTTTAAACTTAACAGGGAAGATTCCCTCACTAATGCATGCATTAAAAATATCGCATAATGGTGCAGTTAGAACTTCAATGCTACTCTTGACCAAGGTGGAACTTATATCATCCGAGCCGCAAGAACTCGTGTTTTTTAAGGACTTCACAATTTTAATTATTTCTAATTCGTCAATAGGTGACATGAAAACTGACTTTACGTTATTTATGTGATTATTTTTTAATAGGTTCATATGTTCACGACTATTATTTGCATCTATACTGGAAACCTTACCCGCGCTAACAAAGTATTCGTTAAAAGCATCGCTTACCATTTTAGGATCATCAATTATCGCATTATTAACCCGAAGTTTGATCATACTTTTATCGGAAATCAACTTTTTGCTCGTATTTTCATTTACGATTCTCCAAATTGCTTTACTTTTATGCTTTGCTCTTTGTATTGTTTTTTTAATGTGAATGTTTTTGGCAGTAAAAATCAGTTTCTTTAGTATTTTGTTATATGTTTTATAAAAAGTTCTAAGATATTCATCCTGTCTAAATTTGCGTGTTGCTAACAATAAGGATTTTTTTGTTCTGCATGATACTTTTATTCCTCGAGTTATCCAAGACTTGTGATGATGCTGTAATTTTACCTTTTTAGGCGGAAAGTGTTTGTCAATATAGCTGTTAATTATGTTATAAAATGATTCTACTTTTCCCTCACACGTATTATCTTCATAAACATTGCTCCAGGATATTTTTTCTAAATCCGTTTTAAAATTATCTAAGCTAACTTGGGAGTATATTCGTTTCATTTGAATTTTAACTTGCTT
This sequence comes from Thaumatotibia leucotreta, assembly GCA_025490895.1. Lineage (NCBI taxonomy): Eukaryota > Metazoa > Arthropoda > Insecta > Lepidoptera > Tortricidae > Thaumatotibia > Thaumatotibia leucotreta. Next base: position 7,657 of record JALPQI010023699.1, on the reverse strand, counting down.
AACTGGCTGTACAAATCGATCAAAGAAAACTATGGTTTGAGCATCGTGATCCGAAAAGCTACAAGGGACAACTTTGGCACTATAATTATCATCCATATCTGTAAATATATTGTCTACCAAGGTTTGTGACGTATCTGTTACCCGGGTATAGTTATTTATGGTAGGTCTCAGATTGTGTTCCAGAAGGGCTTGCAAGAAATCCTTAGATACGTTTGTGTTGCTTTTTAAATCAATATTAAAGTCTCCACACAGAATAGTGCAGTTATTCTTATTATTACATAGAAATAGGTCTAATTGAGTCAGAAATGTTTTGATATCACTATTTGGGCTTCTATAAATAGTACTGAGGCATACTTTAGGCATGTTTAGAAGTTGAATGGAGACGGAACATACTTCAAAAACCTTCTCTTTATAATAATGTTCTACCTTAGTTGTTTGGCAGCTCTTAAATACGTCATCCCTGGCAAAAATAATACAACCACCTCCATGACTTATACATCTAGAACAATTAGCTACAACCTGATATCCTGACAATTTAATGCTGGTTTCTTCATTCGGCTTCAACCAAGATTCCGTTATACATATAAAACATGGTGGGATCTGGAGTTCCAGTTCCAAGAGGGACTCCAGATGTAGTATTTTATTTTGAAGACGGTTAATATTCAGATGAAGGACAGACAAGTATTTTTTAGTATTTGAAGAATGTACAGTGCTGACGTCTATATTGTTTTCGTTAATTACGAAAGGGATGACTTGTTTCTGTATCTAGTGTGGCCTTTTGACTTGAGATTTCAGTATCTTCTTTTAAAATTCTTATGTTTACATCACTCGTCGTAGATTCGTTTGCTATTGTTGATCGAGTGCTTGCAGTTGTATTTGTAGGATTCTCTTCAAAACTTTCCTGTTTCTTGTACTCTGGGGTGTACTTTTCTCCATTAATGTATAAAATGTTGTTCCTTATGACCGCATACTTTCCACTCTTCCGTGCTTGTCTAAGCTGTTCTCTAATGTGTCGTCTTTCGTTTAAACTTGCGCCGTCTAAAACTTCATCAATAGCGTACCCAGTATTTTTAAAGCAATATGCATTCTCAAGTATATACGACTTCATTCTTTTGCTTATAAGTTCTATTACTAGCGGGCGACGATTGCCTCTTTTTCCGATTCTCTTAACTGATTCAATGTATCCGTTTATTTGTATGTGTAATATCTCGCTAAACATATTATTTATACGCTGACATATTTCGGATTCGTTTTCCCCGTAATATTCGTCTAGGCCATAAAGTATAAACTTTTTCCTGCTGTCGTCGATAAAACTTTTTTCATCATAACTATTGTGTATTGAGGCTGATTTTTGTTCAGAACGAGTGCGTAGTTGATTTAGTTCCGATTTAAGTAGTTTGTTTTCATTTTCTAATGCCTCTATTTTAGTGTTAATTATCTGTAACTGACATGCCAAATTCTTTTGTTGAGTAGTAATGACCAAGTTCTCCTTTAAAGTATCCTGCTTGAGCTTGTCAATGGCTAGACTAATTTCTTTTTTGATTGTACTCTCAATTTTATTTTCAATTTTACTGAGCTTTTGGTCGAAAAGATTACTGATTTGCTCTAGAGTAATTTGCTGTCTATCCGAACATTTTGGTGAATTTATAGTGTCATACAATGTTTTGGAAAAAATATGTTCATGGGGTTTTGTACTTTCCAAAACCTCTTGGTGTCGACGCTGTGGTGTGCTATCTACACGTGATAAAAACTCTGGTGGAACAGTATTTTGAAATTCGTTGCCCATTGACATGCTTGAAACATCCGCATTATCATTATGTGTCGAATGCCGGGGTCGGATTATGGGAGTCACTGGCGCATCGTCATCATTATTTCTGCGCCGCCGTGTTACATTTTCACATCTCGGGCAAGTCCAGTAAATTCGTAAGTCATCTTGGTGCTCTCTGAATTGTGCTGACGTTATATTAAGGCAACGATAGTGATAAGGGTCCTTACAATCCTTACAAGCAAGGAGCTCTTCCTTATCAATATTTAAATGACAGCCCAAACAATTCATTTTGTGCGTTGTTTTGGAACAAGCGCAAAACGATTTCTAAACGCTAATATACCTAGTATATTACCATACAATTACGAAAGAACGGCTCGAAACGTGTGGTGGTAAATTAAAACAAGACCGCAGGGATTGTTGAAATCGACACGATTTATGAATCTTTGCACTCGTATCGTACGACAGTTTTTGATACAGATGGCCCTCCGAAGTTTCATTCTGACAAAAAATTTACCACTTCTTGCACGCTAATGTAAAAAAGCACTATCTATACTGAAAGCGATATTTTATTTATTATGGCATAGGTGTCTTTCTACTTAGGCTATACACATTTCTAGGAAAACACAAATTTTCAATAAACATATTGATCAAATTTAGTGACCCTGCCTACGAAGGTCAGCCTCCGTAGCCTAGTTGGTAGTGACCCTGCCTACGAAGCTGGAGGTTTCGGGTTCGAATCCCGGCGGGGGCATTATTTGTGTATTTATCTGTCACAAATATTTGTTCCTTGGTCATGGCTGTCTATGTATTTAAGTATCTATACTGGGTGACATCGGGGTCGTGATCCAAACTGTGAGAAACGTGTTAAGATGGTCATTCTCAACAAGGTATCCCATGGAACAAATATGAATATCGCGAAAAAAAAAAGTAGTCGTAAGTCGTAAAAAAGTAGGTATGTTTGTTCATATAGGTCCCATAGAGAACATTGTTTAGGAAGGCCATCTTAACACGTTTCTCACAGTTTGGATCACGACTCCGATGTCACCCTGTATGTATCTATCTATATTATGTGCCATTATGTGCTATTAAATATATCGTCGCCTGTTACCCACATCACAACCCTTAATTGAGCTTACCGTGGGACTAGGTCGATTTGTGTAAAGATATGTGTTAGTTTTTAGTAAAACGTCCCACTTTGTCGCTTGCCATATAGACGAGATTTCCTTGCATCTTCATATGAATAAACTGACAAAGCGGCTTTATAAGTGGGACGTTTTACTAAACTCACTCACATATTTATTTATTAAATGATAAATAAGATTGTTTTGTGTAAGATTACTATTTATACCTAAACTAAACTTTTTTATTAAGACGGCAGAGGTACGAAATAGACAGTACATCTAGTGGTCTGAAACAGTACTAAAATCATCGACTTATTACAATACAAATACGAGCTTGGAACTTTCACTGAAAGTCTTTTGCCCGTTGTTGTAATGTTATGCACTTCTCATAGATGGCGCCAGTTGTGTGTTGTGTAGCTGGCGCTGGCGTTACAGTTTGCGATTTACACGACAGAGGGCGGCAATTATTATAATTTATGTTATGATACTCTACTTTACATAAAATATTCAAGAGATTGTATACCGTTTGTGAAAAATATACATCTGTGACCGTGTTATATTTATATTTTTTTATACGTATATATAATTTCATGCTTTGGAAATTAACCAGGAAGTCTTAGCTGACTGTAGGTAGTACTTTTGTGTCACTACTGCATTTCAGGTACTCACAGTACAGCTTCTTCGAAACCTCTTCCGAACTATATTTTCCAAACATTTTTTTCTTTTTTTGTATGCAGTTTTCTAAATTATGGGACTGTTGTCAATATATCTGGCTATTCTTGCCGTGTTCCTTAAGATATCCTTGACTTATGCATACTATCCTTCTTACTTTTGGCACTGATTTCGCTTCATAAAACTATGCCAAAGAGACTAAGATTTGTATAGTATTAAATAATTGATAAGAAATAAAATAATTGATTAAAGCACCATAAAATTTTCACATAATATGTGACATAATTCCTTTCACAGAGTATTACTGCGCCCAAGGCAGGGGTATATTAAAAAAACATTGAGATTAACCAGAAATATAGGTCACTTCTGCAGAACACGAAATCGTGCAGTGGGGAATAAAAAAACAAGAGCTTGGAAAAATAGATTTCGAAGGGGTTCTGGAGAACTTGTTTATTTTATTATTTATTTTATTACAAGTACCAATACAACTATCATGACAGTTACCCAATGCGACAGTGTAGTAAACTTAAACCTAAATACACATTAATTATTAGACACGTAACATAAAACGAACAAAGTAGTTATATTAAAAGCATTCTCAGAACAATGGAACAAATCAATCCGGGTAGCAACCTGATTGAGCGTACGCAGGGCCCTCGTCCACGGCGCAGCGCGCAGCAGGCCGGTGCGCGCGCGCGGCTCGGCCAGCAGCGGCGGCCGGCGCCGGCGCCACACGTACCGGTCTGGGACGCACAGGTTCATTATAGCCAGAAGGCCCGGGCTACTGATCTTACCGCGCAAAATTTTAACAATATAAGACGCTAGAGCCAACTCCCTCCTAACCTCTAGCCTGTTATACCCTACCATTCCCAGTACGAATAAAGTAGGGTACATGAGAGGGTAGAATGGGTACACACCGTAACACTTAAGGTACAAAAACCTTAAAAATTTATTTTGTATCCTCTCTACCATAAATTTATATTTGGCTTCATGTGGGCTCCAGATATTAGAATTACATTCTAAGTGGCTTCTGACCAGAGCTTCGTACAGCGCCCGTATAGCACCCACATTCGTAAAACTCTGCGCCTGCCGCATAACAAATCCTAAATTCCTGTATGCCTTTTTACAAATCTTGACAATATGATCTGTAAAGGAAAGGTCAGCCGTGAAGTGAACGCCCAAATCGCGCATTTCAGTAACTCGCTCCATCGGTGTTTCATCCACTGAGTATTGATGATGTATTGGACTGTGCGACCGGCTAAAAGATATTGATGAGCACTTGGTCACATTAAAATATAGTTTATTATCGTGGCTCCATTGTACTACACGATCAATATCATCCTGTAATGCCAAACAATCCGATACATCCTCGATTCGTCGCAGTAGTTTCAAATCGTCAGCAAACAATAAACATTCCGAGTTACGTACCACTCCTGGGAGATCATTAATCATAAGCAAAAAATTCAATGGACCCAGATTACTACCTTGACTGACTCCTGATCTCGTGTAATATTCTTCCGATTTGTAACCGCCATAGTCCACGTACTGACGCCTATCTCGCATGTAACTGGCAAAGAATGAAAGCGTCGGCGGTGTACACCCCGCGTCCGCCAGCTTATTCAGTAAGATGTCATTATCTACCACGTCAAATGCTTTTTTGAAATCAAAATAGGTGACATCCACCTGACCGCCGGCATCCACGACCGGTGTTACCACGGATATGAGTTGAAGTAAGTTACTCGCGGTGCTGCGTCCCGCCCGGAATCCGTGCTGCGAGTCGGATAGCTGGCTACTGACCTGCTGCAGTAAGGAACGTTGTACGGCTGACTCGAATACCTTTGCTGGTGCACATAAGACTGCCACTGGTCTGTAATTGCATGCTTTAGATCCGCCACTACCCTTCGGCACTGGTATCACGCGTGTCAACTTCCATTGGTCCGGAAAAACTGACGACTTCAAGGATTTGTTAAATAAATGGCATAGAGGTCGAGCCAGTACCGAGCGACAGTCTTTTAAAATGAACGGCGGAATGCCGTCTGGCCCCACAGAACGTTTTGGAGGAAGTTTCTGCATTGCGAGGAGTACCTCGGCAACCTGCAGCTCGTGAATGCGAACGTACGAGCTGCTAGCTGTAGCCGCAGCACTCGCCGCTGACGAATCTAAACCGGCTGGAGTTGTGCAATAAACTGAATAAAAATATTTAGCAAATTCCTCCGCGGTTTCCCGCTGCGACAAGACCCGGTCGCCGTCCATTAAAACATTACACTTATTACTACTTTTTTTCTTTTTTATTAAATTCCAAAAAGATTTAGGATCTTTCGCCATGTTGAATTGAAGGTTATCAAGATATTGGTCGTAAGCTAAATTGATGGCAGTTTTTAATTCTTTCCGACAATGTGAAAACCTTTTATAATCATCTTCCGAACCACTTTTTTTATACAGTTTATGTAGCGAATGTTTGAGCTTAATTTGTTGAATTATGCTTGCAGTGTACCATTCCGGATACAAGTAGCGACACGCTGTAGCCTTTTTTCGCTTAGGAGGAACACAGCTATCCAAAACTGTATTCAACTTATTGTAAAAATTAGTTAATATGTCGTTTGGATCAGTTAGTTCATAGAAATCGGTCCAGTCAATATTTGTTAATGACACATACAAAAGTTCAAAGTTAGCTTTGGCAAAATTCCATTCCCTAATCGGTTGGTCACCGTTACCAGTCGACGAGGTATGCTCGCCCCTCCCTTGAGCAGGCGCGGGCGCCGCGACGCCGACGCGCGCCTCGAGCGGCGGATGGTACGGATCCACCGGCTGCACCGCTTCCCCCGCCGCGCGCACCGTCACAGGCGACCCCATCCCCGCACCGCTCAATATCAAATCAAGTTGCCTACCGCTACAATTATCAATTCCATTGTTCTGAGTGAATTCACAATATGTTAAAAAATATTCATAGTATGCCCGAACATTAACATTACTGGAAAACAAGTTAAAGTCTCCAAATACAATTAATTTACCATTATACTTAACCGAGAACTGTTCTATTATACTAAACATAATCATATATTCATTTTCATTTACCTGAGGCGGAATATATAATACAAAACAAGCAAAAAGAAACTTATTATGCAAATGTACCGTAGCACCGACAAGTTCAAATTGATGGCAATCCAAGTTAATGCCGCCGCACTGCACCTGACGTAACTCGAACCGAGGTGTGGCCACTAAAAGCGCGCCTCCTTGCTTACGGCCGTCCGCTCTGTCGCACCGTATTATTGTAAACCCGGGTGGGACTAATTCAGCATCGTGAATGGAGGCATTGCAACCACTTTCAGTTATGGCAAATAAATCTGAAGAAGAAGACAGTAGCAATGTTAAAAATTTCGAAGTTTTGGTCCTGAGACCCCTGACATTTTGATAGAAAATGTCTACATGTCTATTCTTTTGTACTTTTGGCCGTGATTGATTTTCGAAACCAAATCCATTCACTAAATTCTGCGTCGCGCGGCCATACATTCGACTGACTAATAGATTCGTAGGATGATTCCGGAACTCCCACCATAAACGATGCATATCCACGTTCTGATTTATGGTTAATTTTTTTAACCTCGATACTCTTATCTGTGCCACAAATAGACCGGACATGAGATGTGATTTGCTCGACGGTAGTTTCTGGCATCAAACGCCAAACGTGTAAATGCTTCATCTTCTCCATAGCCTTAATTTCCAATGCGGTATTTTCACCTCTCATAACACTCGTGACTTTTTTATTGTTTTGCGTAATTCTAGGTTGTTTCTTAACAACGTGAACAGTGTTAAATAAATCCGCTTCAGATGGAACATCAACTTTGTTTATGGGTAAGTTGTTTACTGCCAAATTTGAGGTCGCGGTTTTCGTGGCCCCAACGATATCGGTTACTAGACAAGAATTATTTGTTTTGGTGATTGTTCCCGTAACAGCTGCATATGAACGCTCATCCAAAGATAAAGGCAACTTCGGTAGGTCCAGTAACATATCTTGTTGTTCCTTGTCTACGAAGATTGTAGAAGATTTTTTATTTGTGATTTTTTGTTCAAGTACCCTCATTTTGCTATCAATTTT
>JALPQI010023698.1:0-30037 GCA_025490895.1 Thaumatotibia leucotreta | reverse complement strand
AATAAAGTAATTTGACATTGCTCTAATTCCTATAGCCCCCTACTGCCTAGTATAAGTTGATCTGTATGACCGTAGTAAATATGCGCAATCGGAGCTCACATGTTAAATTGGTCGTTTCTCATGGGTGACTTTGTAAGCCATTGGCTATATTTAAATTCCAGAAGTAACTCTATTCTACGATACGTTTCGACATTGAGTTTTAAATAGTTTCTTTAAGTTAATTTACATTTGGATGAGATTTGTAATCATATTTCCTCGCGATAGTGAGGGGAAAAAAGTTGTATTACACTTGGCGGCAAAGTTTGTTCAACTCTCGTGCCTTGAGACCTTCGCAATGCTCAAGATTCCAGTTTTTGAACCACTCGCTACGCTCGTGGCTCAATTTTGGAATCTTTCGCTAGCTCAGGTCTCAATATTGGCACGACAGTTAAACAACAACTTTGCCCCCTTGTATAATAAATAACTATTACTTATTTGTGAAACATTTATTTAAAACTTCTTCACAAAAGTATGAAGTTGCAGGGTTCTCAAAAAATGGTGAAAACGCGAATTTCAGCCACCTGTTTCTATCACTCTAATGTAGTTAGCAATACCCGAAATTTTCGATTTTTGAAGTTCAAGGTAGAGCTAATGATAGTTAACCTTTTGGACGCCAAAAAGTGGTAGCCTGATAGGTATATACGCTTCAGGTTCAATGCCAACACGTACATACGAGGGTAAAGTTCAAATTCAGTTTTGACATGGCGACGACAAAGTTAAAATAAGAATTTTAAAGAATTGAAACTAAATATAATGGTGTACAACTATATAATTGTTATTGTTACAGATATTGTCAGAGGTCATCACACAGCTCGGAATAAATAACTCTTCGTGGACGCCCACGAGAGGAAATAAATACTGGCAGGTAATTTTCTTGAATTTGGAATGTCTAATTTGTTAGTTAGGTACTTAGGCAGAATATGGTCAACCAAATCTTTAAATTATATGGACACCGTATAAAGCGAATACCTTGTTTAACTGTACGGTCAACCAATTTGAACACTAGGCCCTGCGACCATATATAACATGGACGTCTAACGCCAGCCCAAAAATGCCCCCAAACACAATTGTTCAATTGTGCCAAGATGGACAGGACATAGCGCTTTTCTTAACACCACGCATATTTAGGCGCAACATCTTTGACAAATGTTTATAGAATATAGCCAATCAAAACTTTTATAGACCAATCACAACTATTTTGAAATGGCGGTCTATGTTTTTAACCGACTTCAAAAAAAGGAGGAGGTTCTCAATTCGACTGAATTTTTTTTTTTGTTGTATGTATGTTACCTGATATCTCCGAGAATAGTGAACCGATTCTAAAATTTATTTTTGTGATCGAACGTGTATTACCCCGAGATGGTCCCATTGGCACCAAGTTGGGGTCTGATGATGGGATCCTGGAGAAATCGAGGGATCTCTTCAAATGTTATAGGTACATGTATGGCGCTTTTGGTAATTTTCATTCATTTACAAGAATTTGCATTCAGAAAGTAGGATTTGAGGAAACCAATGATGGAAACGAATCGGGAATCTTGGAGAAACCGGATGAAGTCGGTTTTTTAAATTTTTAATTTGGTGATTATTATTGGTTGACATTGACATTCATTACCGTGATGCATTGAAGAGGGGGTGACACTTGTCAGGTAAAATTCAGGACCGATTTTGAAAGGCAATTTAGTATGGCGTGAGGCTTCCATGTTTTATTTGTTCGTAGACTAGGGCACTCATGAACTATGTCAAAGTGACGCTTTATAGGTATCATATTTCTCCTTACTACAGAGGCCTATTTATCGAAAGCTTGTAACTCGTAATGCAAGTGGAAGTCTCTTTTTAACACTATGAATTAGATAAGGACTTCCGCTTGTATTACAAGTTACAAGCTTTCGAGAAATAGGTCCCTTATCTAATTAATAGTGTTAAACAGTTTTCTCCACTTGTATTACAAGTTACGAGCTTTCGAGAAATAGGCCCTTATCTAATTAATAGTGTTAAAAAGTTACTTCCACTTGTACCTATTACAAGTTACAAGCTTTTAAGAAACGGGCCCTTGGTCAGTTTGACAAGGTTCTAGAGAGACCTAGGATAAATACAAATCATCAGCAACGTTGCCATCCCAACCTTCGATTTTAAACTAGTTTTCATTCTTCTCTGGCCAAAGCAATACGACACGTGCCTCGCATACAAAGCGCGTCATAAAGGACTGGCGGCGACGGTGGTCCTGTACCCCTACCATGAGCTACCGCTGCGTTATTAACGCGCGTTTACTATCTATCCATCCTGCTCGTAGGTACTTGTGTATTGGCGCGAACGAGCTGAATAGAAAGAAACGGCGCGGAAGCTCATGGTACGGCTACTGCAGCCATACCATGCCATGACAAGTATCGGTAAAGTTAGGTTTTCTCGATACGCAAAGCTGTATGCTTAGCACGTGATTGGCGCGACAGTATCTCGCCGCGAGATAGTCTATCCGTCCCTCTTTTGTTAATATAGTTAGTGAAGGACGGGAGATCTATCTCGCGGCGACATACTCGTACTGTCGCACCAATCATGTGCTAAGCCTGCTGATCATTGCGCTTGATCCAATATATCAGTGCGAGCGCGATAGAATGCTTTTGTATCGAGTATAACCGATACTACTTTCCTACTCATGGTAGGTATGGTTACTGAATGATTGTCAGCGGTTTCTCTATCGCTTACTACTTTTTGTTCCGTCTATTTATGTTCTTAGCTGTTTCTTAATCACTTATGTTATGATGCCTATCGCGTCGGTAAGCCAGTATAATATTTGATCAAGTACCTACACAGTAGCCCCGATAAACGATTAATCTTCTATTATCACCAAATAAATAAAAAAAAACGATTTCTCCAACATCCCATCATCAGAAAACCTGACTCCTATTTTACTTTGAATTCGGTTCAAAAATAACTATCGAAATCGGTTGGCGTGATATTGAATTATGCGTTGATAAGAAACAATTTTTCCTATGGGACCCATATCGAAATTTCGAAAAAAAATCGTCTGTCCATTTTCTATACAAAGCGCTCCGGACAGCTGATCAACTTTGTACGGAGGTTTTTTACTCGATATGAATCCCACGCGGAAAAAATTTCGTTATCATGCAACCCTAAGGTATCGGCAACTAATTTGTAAACCCTGTATCATCATCCATCATCAGCCTATGATAGTCCACTGCTGGACGTAGGCCTCTCCTATTAACTATGCGTATAGACGCATTAGGAGGTAAATACCCATAATCGGCACGCTGGGCAAGCAGATTGGCGATCGCAGTAATGTGTCCACTATGATGACGCTACTGCCCATCATCAATCTTTTATCAAATACCTAATAGTCAGTGACACTTCAATCCCTTAGTCGACTCTTACAACACCCGCAGGAGGAGTTGGGGTTGGCCGTGTGGTGACGACAGTAAGAAACCCTGTATAGCTAAAGACTATTAAGGGGCGACAGGCAACCATCCTAAATCGTTATCTGAGGCGAATAGGCGATGTGGTTTGTAAACAATAGGAATTACAGCACAGTAATTTACAGTGCTGCATTGTTTCATTGTTCTCTTAATGTTTAATGGTAACTGCGGTAGAACTGAGTAATACTACTGTGTGTACTGTGACCCCTGGATCATCCAGGTACGGACCCACCTAGATATTTCCCTCGCGTCCTCCCTGGGAATTTATACTGGGAATTGAAACAGATACATACGGCTATTTTTCTGAGTTCTATTGTTTGAAAATGCACAAAAAATGCAAGAATTACGATTACCTAGCAATCAGCTGACACGGAGCGTTATTGGTCAGATCCTCGTCAGATCAGATGATTTGACCAATAACGACAGTCGAGTGTGCCGACACAGCTTACATGTAAAATTGAAAACCTACATGTCACTGTCAAATTTGAAATCGCTCGTTGCCTTGCCTCGTTCGTATTATAATAATTATATCGACTTGTGTGAAGTTGATCGTTGTCAGTCTTACACAGTGCAACTGTTAAGAACAAAATAAAATACCCATCGAAGTTACTACTTAAGTTTACTAGGTATTTAGATAAATACAATAAAATTAGGGCCCAACTACGCCAATTTCATAGTAGGTAGGTAGTGACCCAATATTTGCTAACATAGGTAGTAATATCATTCTCGTAACACTTCGTTTGCTCTCTTAATTTAAAACGAAACAGTACAAATTACAATTATAACCTTTAACATAAGTCATAACCATAACAAATCAATAGACACTCCGAGCACCAACGGCATACCTGCTTATACTTAGGTATAATCGCTATAGCCTATCAAATATTTGTAGCGAGGGGAATAGAAAAGGGTTGAGAATGTAATCATCTGGTCGAGACACGGCGCTGGAGGTACCTATAGATTCCCACAAGTCAACCTAGAATCGCTATATCGGATGCCGTTTGTTACCATTATCCAGACTTTTATTGTAACCTTGTCGGCTAGTGTACGTACCTGGTGGGTCACAACGGAAGAACAGTTTAGATCAGCGCTGGCCTAGCCAGCTACATGCTGAGTTGTGATCCTTTTGTGGCAAGCTGTTGTTGTGTACTTATTTGTAAATGTGTATATGTCCATCGTGCTTGTCATAAATAAATATTATTTCATTTCATTTCATCTTGAGACATCTTACCTACACAAATCGATCTAGTCCCACGGTAAACTCAATTAAGGCTTGTGATGTGGATACCAAGCGACGATATGTATAATAGATAACACAGCCACAACCAAGGAACAAATATTTGTAATAAATAAATACACAAATAATGCCCTCGCCGGGATTCGAACCCGGAACCTCCGGCTTTGTAGGCAGGATCACTACCAAGAGGCTGACAAAATGATGGATGCCAATTTTTAACCGACACATGGGTATTATAATATGACTCAAACAAAACATGAATTTTATAATTTGTAAACTTTCTACGTACATACCAGCCTACTTCAAAATAAATCGTAATAAGTAAGTAGGTCTATGGGTAGGGTGGGAATTAAGGATATCTAGATAGAAAAAAAGGTCATATAAGTCATAGAAGATTGGTCGTCAAATTAAGTTTTAAAATGTATGACCTTGATATGTTGGTCTAGACCTAGGCTGACTGAGCCAATAAGCGTGAGCGAAGTCGAATCAATAATAACTAGTACCTACATCAAATTCAGACAGGTATTTAAACAGAATTTGCCTGCTGTGCAGAGCATTTACAACTTAGATTTTTCAAAAAAAGAAGGAGGTTCTCAATTCGACATATTTTTCTTTCTTGTACGTATGTTACTCGTATCCCCGAGAATCCTAAACTGATTTTCAAATTTTTTATAGGGGTACCATTTTTATATTATTATCATCTCCCTCGGCTTTGTACCAACAAGTCCCGACTTGTCCGTCTGATAATGGGATCTTGGAGAAATCGGATGCTTACGCTTTTTATTTTTTTTACTCTGGCTGCGTGGTGATGGCCGTGGCTGTCGTGAGAGTTGATCAAGGGATTAAAGTATCACTGACCATTGCTTTATTGAATATTGATGATGGGCAGCAGCATCATCATAGTGGACGGACTACCTACTGCGATCGCCATTAACCCTACTGCCCAACGTGGCGATTATGGGCATAATGCATCCATACGCATAGGTAATAACAGGAGAGGCCTATATGTCCAACAGTGGCCTGATATAGGTTGATCACAGATGTCATATATACCATAGATCAAGCAAACGTAGATACGTACGAGTTTACGAGTTCATTTGACACGCTAAGTAGATACTTAGCGTGTCAAATGAACTCAGTAAAATCTACTGAGTTGTCCATCTTTAATCGCAGCTTGCAGCTTTCGGGCATCAAACTTTGTAAGTTGAAGTGAACAAAAACATTAATGACGTCTCCTTAAGTCATATTAATTGCAACAACACGAAAAAATATGAATACTCAAGAGCCTGAGACATATTTAAAATCATAGGCAAGTAAAAACTTCAGTACAAAATCTGACACGCTCGGCCGGCCGCCATACAAATGAATGAACTTGTTTCTTCTATCCAAATCTAATTCTGTGAGCTTGATGATGTGATGTGAATTTGGTGATTATGTTCCTTAATGAATGTGATATTCACATCGTACTCCTATCAAATGAGCATTTTATTTCAATCTGCAGGTAATATTCTCCCTAGAATCCAGTGACTTGTGTGAAGATTTACTACAAGTTCTCAGCAACTTTGGCATCGGCTCCCGTCTGCAATCGACCGTGAGCGTGATTCCTTGCGCCCTTCACTTCAAGGCTGACAGTGCGGCGTTGTCTGGAAACAATGATGACGAATTTAGAAGGTAATAGGATACAATAAGTATTAATAAGTAACTAAATCCTTAAAACAGACAATATTACTTTAAAACAAAAAGTTAAACTTATTACTTGATGTTACTAAAGAACTGAATTCTGAGAGCCTACCGCGAAACACGAACGAAGTATTGCCTCCCTCTCGCACTAGTAAATTCGAACGTAAGTGTGACATAGGCCACACGTCGATTGTGGTTCGCGGTAGACCGACGATATAGAGGGTAAGAGTAGTACGTTCATCGGAAGAACGTACTACTCTTACCCTCTATATCGTCGTGTGGTAGATATACAATACCTGGAGTTATCAACTTTGTAATTATCTGGCAGAGATCGCTCTTTAGCGAGTCGGCCGCCTTTTGTGTACCTCTTTCAAACATGTAGGTACTTCCATTATTTTGTCCGTATTGTCTTTGGGGTACAATAAAGAATTATTGTATTGTACATATTAGATGCTCTGAGAAAAAGAGTTAGGTATCTGATTACTAGAGTCGATTACAGTAGTTGTTGGTTATAGTTGTGTGAAATTGGGAAGCTTGAGCTCTAAGTATGCCAAGCCAATGTCCAGTAGCATATACAGGGCGTCCCAAAGTTATGGGACATGAAGGGGTATTATTTAATTTTAATAATAAAATAAAATCTTCTTTCAGCAAAATACACTATCTACGATATTTAAGGTACTTCCCCTTCATGTCCCATAACCTTGGGACGCCCTATATACCTTTCGTTCAAGTCGTTGCCTTCAAAGTCGCACGCTTCACGCTCAATTTCCCGTTTATAAATTAAACTGGTACATAACAAACTAGTCTCAAAACAAAAGTTTAAATTCCAGCTCTGACGCGTCTGCCTGGACCCGATTCTCATCTTCAGTTCGCGCTCGCACAAATTTGGCGCAAGTCCTGCACGACGTGAGAGCTGAAGCAGCACTGACTTTTGATTGGCTGTTCCTGCTGCTGGTAGCTGCCTTCGTAGCAGCTATCGGGCTAGCGGAGAATTCCACGGTCATACTGGTCGCTAGCATGCTCATTTCGCCGCTTATGGTACGCATGAAAGCTTTAGGCTTTATTTTCTCTTATGTAGAAATCGCTGGCTGTCATTGGTCGAGTTTATGGACTTATAATACAAAGTGCCAATACAGCGATGCCAATGCCACCAGTTTTTCCGCCGCATCAGCATGGATATAAATAAGGTAAAAAATACGAAGAAATTTGTGTTCCAGCAGCCACCGATTCACGAAAATGTCATCACAATCTAACAGTTCGATTATTTTAGTGGATTAACCTCCTGAGTCCTAGTAACGTCTCTTACGTCAACCGAATTTTAACTTTGACACTATATCTATAAAGTCAAAATGTTATGTAATATATATATATGACATATGACATAGGGCCTCACGAGGTTAAATAAATCTAGTGAAAAAGCTCTTGGTACAATAATCTATCTTGACGATGTAGACATTTATCAGAAGTTGATATGGAATATTGGCAGATAGGTGACGAAGGATGAGAGAGGATGAGACTTAGTGTGTTGTATTTTGGAAATAGTTGACATTGATAACTACCACGAATTGACAGAGAGACAAGCCAGACAAATGCGTTAAAACTTCTTCAATAAAATATGTAGTTGAGTAAATTCACAAGACTAACGAGAGTTACCAATTCTTTTGTATGTTCTCATATTAATTAAGTACATTTAAGGGTCCACATATCTACCTACAGGGCTAGGCTAGACGTACGGAAACTCAAGTTTGATGAATTAATTTTAAAACATACGAAAGAATTGGTAACTCTCGTTACAGTCTTGTGGATTTACCCAGTTGTAATTTATACCCTGATCTTTCTTAGGGTCCCATAACAGCAGCAACCCTGGGGACGGCCGTGTGTGACCGTTCACTGCAGCAGATGGGCGTTCTGCATGAGCTGCTTGGGCTCTTCCTGGCTCTAGTCAGTGGCTTCATCTTCGGCCTGACTATCAGCGCCGTGGACGAGCGGTACGGCGTTGGTGAATGGCCAACTAATGAGATGATGGCGAGGTAGGTTCACTAGGTACAACTTTAGGTGTAACGTCGGAAACTGTGAAATACAGTAATCAAATTGATTCTACTATTGCTTAGACCAAGATAAATCTGCAATTTTGGCACCATTATACAATATAATTTATCCGCAAATATTTTTTATAAGTTTTCTCGTACTCGCCATTATACAATGGCTGAAACTTGACTCCTAAGAAACAGCCTCTTTTTCCATGTTCAAAGCCAGAAATTGTAGCGACCTATTTATATTGACTCGATTTTATCATTTAAAATTACAGGTTTTTATTGTTAGGTACACACGTTAATTACGTATTACCTAATACGTAATTAGAGAGTACGTACGTCGTACAAACACAGCTGCAGACAAAAAGCATGTGGCAGACGTCAAAAAGTAGTTTAGTTTATAATGTAATTAGGAGTACCCTTCAGGATATCTCATACGGGAAGAAAGTTAATGTCTTATTCAAGTCAAATTCATTGCCTAGCTGTGGCTCATGCATAATGCACAATGTTGACGTAACTGGTCGTAACCTGGCCTTCAAATCTACATACTCGAGGGGAGTTTTAATAAAAGCATGTCAGCCTCCTACTTTATCTTAAGAGTGTGGGCCAATCGTAAAAATGGGTCGGCTTACTTTTGATCACCAATCGTCACTTTAGTAGGGGCATAAAATAGCTATGTCCATTAGTGTCGTGTATAGTCACTATAATACTACCTACTTTTAATAAATCGATTTATGTTTTGTAATACAAAAATTGTACATTTGGAAAAAAAACAGTGATAGTTTTATTTTTTAAAGACGCTGGCGCATCGCTTACTATCTGTATGGAGGTCATTCTATACTCGTAAGGTGAGGCACCATGCGGCTTATGAAGAATTTCCTTCCGCGAGTGCTCCAACTGTGAATTTATGGAATGGGCTTCCTGGCTATATTTTTTCCTGGGGGCTGATGTAGAGTTGTTCAAGGGACTGTATAGGTTTTGAAGGATCGGCTGCTCATTATGTGATACCTTTGGAGTTATAGGGCTATAGGGTGCGCCTATGGTAACTACTAAGTAGTTTCTTTTTTTTGGCACCATCATCGTAATGTTATAGATAGTGCAAATAAAATATTATTAAGAATAGCGTACCGTTGCTATCCCATAAATTATTGTCATTAAACTAACTCGATGTTGATTGAGTATTTTCAACGACTATTGAACATTTTTCAAATATTTTATACCGCAGGAATAAAATATCTAATTCAAAATGCTTTCCTTTACAAATAACATCCCTTTTACCCGGAAGGATCGTGGAATCTACAAAAAATTTACAGTATGGATTATGCTTTGTTCAGCGGAGTGTAATTCATCCTAATTTAGGTCGTCGCGGCTGTATCGCCTGTTTTTGATCGAGTATTATTGGATAAAAGGTATCGTGTCGCAGTGAATTCAATTTAGACCTGTAACGTGCGGTTTTTACGTGTGGCAAGCAAAAGGTGTCAAGAACAGAGTACTACGGAAATAAAATGGAATGAGACACTGATAATGTTTCAGACAATTAGGTACCTCCTTCGTTTAGTAACATCCGCTGAAGAAATGTCAAACGCTGAAATAGGAAGTAAAACACGTATCACGTTTGTGGATAAAATTACCTCTCGTTTCGGATAATACCTACAGATAACTTTTTTATTTCCGGGACACATTTCTTGGATAGGTTATAAAAGTTCCTAAATATATACGACCTATTTGATAGTCCCCGGATAAATATATAGATAAAATGGTCACTATCCTTTTCCCCAACATATAAAAGAAAAGGACAACTAATATTTATTTGACAGATATATTTAAATCAGGGTTGGTGAAACAGTCACCCAAAGGGCTATGGAGAGGGCTATGCTAGGACTGCAGCAGAACCAAAGTAACCGAAATAGCTCTCCGAATCGCTAAACTGAAGTGGCAGTGGGCGGGGCACATTGAGCGTAGAACCGATGGCCGTTGGGGCGCGAAGGTTCTTGAGTGGCGGCCACGTACCGGAAGGCGTAGCGTAGGTAGGCCCCCCACAAGGTGGACCGATGACCTGGTGAAGGTCGCAGGAGTCCGCTGGATGCGGGTGGCGCAGGACCGGTCATTTTGGCAATCTTTGGGGGAAGCCTATGTTCAGCAGTGGACGTCTTTCGGCTGATATGATGATGATGATGATGAAACAGGTCCTTAATAAATAATAATGCACCACACCTAAATCACTAGCATGTACTTTTTTATCGGTCTTATTTTCAAAACTGTACAATTTATATACCTACATAAATAAAATGTAACTAACCTAATCTATATCTAAGATTGGCCCTTCTGGCATTGTACCAAGGATTCTGAACACATTTCCTCGCTGTATACTACCTAATACGTTATGCTAGGAAGTCGCCAGCTCTTTGGTCTTTAATTACGTAAAGACCGAAGAGCTTATGTTTTGTACTGTAACTGATGTTCCATACAGGGGTGCGCCAAAGTATTTATAAAATTGCAACTTAGATTATTGGAACTCCGAAAATTTTTCTTATACAATTTAACTTCATAATGATCGGTATTTAGAATAATCTTTGTTCATAATCATCATCACATAGAATTATTTATGTTCATAATATTGTTTTTCATACATATTTTTAGTACTAACTTTTATGTTTATATAATTTTTCACTATACTTATTTTATGCTATATATTCTAATGTTATAGGTATTTATTTTTATCTGTACTGGTTTTATGTATGAATTATTTTTGTTTAATTTAAATATAAATCGTACTATTACTGTAAACTACCTACGTGCACAAATCAGGTTGTGGCAGAGTAGGTACTGTACTAAACGGGTTCCCTCTAAACTTTTTTTGTCCGAAACATAACAGGTTAGGACATAACAGACTTGGTATAATCTATTTTGACATCAACTTAATGAGACAGAAACATCACTTGGCTTAAATAACAATATTTCGAATATTATTTTGTCCGAAACTATCTTGGCATATCATTAATTACGCCAAGTGTTATAAGACAGAAATTAGATTTGCATTTTTTTTGGGCATGTAGCCATATGTTCGAAACTTGCCTTTTTCGTCAGGCAGAATTTGCTGTGAGGGTGAAAATTTCTGCAGTGAGCGAGCGAAGCGAGCGAACAAAACCTTCCGGGGCAGATCCGACTCGGATAGGTTAGGTTAGAAGACTAAGGCGGGAGCAAAGCTCCCGCCTTAGTCTTCGAGGTTATTTTTTTTTTAGCAACCTAGAAAGTACTCAGCTCAGTAACACAGTAAGTAACGTATAGAATATTACTACTACCTCGATTATATTGAGAGGTTGTAATTATTCCTTCTCTGTTATGCTAAAACAAACTATGCCGATACTTTTTATGCACATCCAGATTATGCCTCATCATAAATAGGAGCATCGAAATTATGCTCGAATAATATTCGAACAACTCGAAATCTGCCACAAAGAAATATGCTAAAGTTGAGTACCTATGTCACAACAGTTTCTGCACAAAGCCCATTATGACTACATAGTTTATGTTATTCATAAAAGAATTATACCACAACAGAGTGAACCTAATGGGAAAATGTTTATAAATAAACAATTTATTTCAAATAACTTTATGAGTATAGATTAATCTACTTGACGACTTTAGGAGGATAAAATTTCGAAATAAAAATCGTTATGAACATTGTAGGTAGAAGTATAATTTTTAGTAGGAAAAAAAGTATGAGAAAAATTTTTCGGAGTAGTGATGATTATGAGTAAAAAACGGTATTAGTAAAAATATTCGAAGAAAAAATTGTATAAGTGCCAATATGGACCCTCCATACAGATGTGAACTACGGTCGCTCTGGGTTGGAGTGCTGGTGGCGATCCCGAGCGGCGCAGGAGTGGCCTTAGCAGTTCTGGGAGAATACACTTCTTCGCTTGTCGGCGTGGCTATTTCTGCATCTCTGCTGCCGCCTGCTGTTAATGCTGTAAGGAATCGTTTCGGTCAAGTACACACATACATCATCAGCTTATATAAGTCCACAAAGGACATGGACATTTGGACAAAGGTCTCTCCTATTATCTATGCGTACGCGCATTAGGAGGTACATGTCAATAATCGCCACGCTGGGCAAGCGGATTGGCGATGGCAGTAGTGTGTCCACTATAATGATGCTGCCCATCATCAATATTCAATAAATAAATGGTTAGTGACACTTCCATCCCTTAGTCGACTCTTACGAAACTCACGGGAAGAGTTGGACTAGTTGGAGTAGCGACAAATTGATTCTTACCGTTACCACACGGCATGCTTGGGTAAAGATTCATAATGCATAGGTAGATATATACACATACGCGTGTTAAGTATTAATTACGCCCTCTCGCAACAAACTCTTATGAATGGTCTAAGTTGTGTGATAAACTACTTCTTCTAGTCATTCTTAATATCATCTCCCTAGGGCTTGTTGTGGGCAATGGCGCTAGTCCATCTGATATTCTCCGAAGACCAGAACTGGACAGGGGTGGTGACGTCATTCTACTACAGCAACGACCCACCGACAGAACTGGCGATCCTCGGCTCCATATCCCTGTGTCTGACACTCGTCAATATTGCCTGTATATTTCTGGCAGGCGTCACTGTTTATAAGGTAACCTACTGATGTCATTCTACTACTGACTGAATCCTTGTGTCGCAATACTTGTCAATATTAGCTCTTCAATATTCCTAGCAAGGGCTTTTATTTATAAAGTAAGTAGGTACTAACCTACATAAGTTATACAATCACGGCTGGATTAACAAATCGCTGCCTACAGGATATTTGCCTATCAGGATATTTAGACTTAAATTACATAAACCTACTGCCCGCTACAGCTAAGTAATAAATATGCTTTATTTTTTTAGATTAAAGAAGTATGTCCCCTAGAAGGACGAGACATTTTATGGTGGAGGGCGAATCGTGCGTCACAGCGATCCTCTAAACGCAATTTTCTAAAGAAGAATAACAATATATCTTGGGAAAAATACAGGTAACTAATTACTTGATAACATTTCTGCTTAAATTGGTATTGGTATCTTAAATATTTGTTTTATTTGTTTTACCGGTATTCCGGAAAACCTAAATAAAGAAATAATAAACACTATAAGTTGACGATCACTGTGTGTGATATCATAATTATGATGTTCTTCTTTGTTTTTACTATTGATCATTTATATCTATCTAATGCTAAATTATTATTGTTTTATATTCATTTTTTGACATTATTTTAATGTATGTAATTTCTATTTTTATTTTTTTTGGACGATCATAATTTAAATTCATATAGATTAATCTAACACTTAATTTATATTGTAATTTACTTTGTGAAATAAATAAATCTAAATCTAAAATCTAAATCTTATAAAATTATCGTGCTATTTCTCATAGTTGGATTTAAATCTAAAAACTTCATAAAATCTTTTAACGTAACGTAAACTTTTAACAGTAGGAAAACAAGCACGAAATGAATAGGATAACTGTGAATAATATTAGTGCCGAAAATCACCACAAAAATGCCCAATCTTTCCCTGCTAAAATCCTCGTGACCTTGTAAATTAATGTTTTAGCAATTGGTCCAATGAATCATGCAAAACGGACCAGCAGGAACAAGACGGGAACGAGCCAATAGTTTCTCCCATCCAGAGTGACACAGTCACTTACCGACGGGAGACGCCAGCCATTCGGCGCATGAGAGCTCAAAATATTGAAGATTATTGCTTGCAGAAGGAACAGTAAGTCACACTGAATAGAGTTGGTACTCTTTGAAGTTTTATGAGTTGACTTAGCTATAATATCTTTACATTAGTGCCATTCCAGACGATTTCAACAAATCGAGTGGTGATTTCTGATTTGAATGAAAAAAATTGAGGATATACTTCATGGAGGCAGAAGTGAAATCAGAAATTATGCATCACACTATTTAATTTTTTTTTTAAAACACTTGTAATGTTACATTACTGAATGTAAACCTTAGAACTAGTTCAAATGCTTTGCCTAATTTACTTCCCACAAGAATAGTTATTTATTATACAAGGGGGCAAAGTTGTTGTTTAATTTTGGAATCTTTCGCTAGCTCAGGTCTCAATATTGGCACGACAGCAATATTGAGACCTGAGCTAGCGAAAGATTCCAAAATTGAGCCACGAGAGTTGAACAAACTTTGCCGCCAAGTGTAATACAACTTTTTTCCCCTCACTATCGCCAGGAAATATGATTACAAATCTCATCCAAATGTAAAGAAAACATTGATGTCTGATTTTCCGTTATTCCGTGATACTCCCGCAATTACGTTCATTGCATCTGATTTGTGAACATAATTACGGGAATCATCAAATAGACTATTTTCATTAAAATATGCTTTATATTGACATGAAAAATAATTGAAAATTTTGGTTATTAACTACAAGGCAATAGTTTTACAAATTTAGTCCAAATAAACTTATCAACATGTCAGAGAAACCTTACGAAGTTCCCACTGCCTCCTTACGCTCGCCGACTACACGATCCTATGGAACTACTGTTTGGTTAGGACTAACGGATTCGGAAGAGCCTCACTGCTTTAGAATTGATTAAGTATGTCTTATAATTGTGTTTATCGGTTGTTTATGAGCTATAATTTATGAAGTATTTATTTAAATCATGAGTTTAATGATAGTTTCCTTATTTTACGACAAAAATCTAAATATCACGGCATAATGTACTATCCCGGCATAGTGTACCTTTACTCGTAGAATAGAGTTACTTCTGGAACTTAAATACATATAGCCAATGGCTTACAAAGTCACCCATGAAAACGACCAATTTAACATGTGAACTCCGATTGCGCATGTTTACTACGATCATGCAGATCCACTTATACTAGGCAGTAGGGGGCTATAGGAATTAGAGCAATGTCAAATTACTTTATTCACAATTTGTAAAAAGCGTTTTTACCCGCTCGTATTAAACGATAAACGAGCGCTTTACGAGCTAGTGAGGGGAAAATAGTTTTAACAGATATTAACAGAAGGCTTATAGTGTCACGGTTCCGCTTTTACCCTTTATCATTCGTCTTTTTCGCACTTTCATAATGATTAAAACATGACATCCAAAAATTATGAGAAAATTTACAACGTTCGTTGCGTACTGTTTAGGATAAAAAGGAACCTATCGTAAAATATGATTTGTCGTAAAATTTCAACGTATAATTTGTTTTCGTTGCAGATTTCATTCAATACCTAATAATTACGAACCAAACCCCGAAGATGGAAGACATATCTACAGCAGTATAGAAAGTATCACGGCAAAAGCAGACATAGAGGACATACGAATATCCAATAACATAAATAGAGAAAACTTTTATAACAAGGATTGCATTACAGATCTTGATAATATTAACAGCTTCTGTAACGCCGCTTTCGAAGAGCAAGAAAACTTTCATAAGGAGAACTTCGGCGTTGAACTTTCGAAGGAGATACCGTCGCCTGTTATAGAACCGTCTTCGAACCTTACTGTGGATGCGAAACAACTTGTAGTTTTAGCTAGTAAATCTTATAATGTTTAAGTGTATGTTAATGTTGATAACATAAAATAAAAACTGGATTAAACAATTATATGATTGTTCCTCTCTTTTAAGCCAATTCTACGAGGTATGTAGGACTTTTACTCCCTTATTCATAAGTGTCTCGTAACTTAACAAGCTGCTAAGTTTTGTATGTCCCTTTCGGTCTTACCGATGTATGTAAGAGCCAAAGGGACAATTACAATACTTAGCGGTTTGCTAAGTTAGGAGACGTTTATGAACAAGGGGGTTAATGTTAAGAATTAATGGATTGAAGTTTTAATATATGTAGGTACGTGGTGCCCTGTAAAAGAGGCAAAGAACGGCAGATTATTAAGCATGACTGCAATATGTATACATACGTATACTCTGTTTGTTTGTAGACATCGGGAGCATATATCATCTTGCGCTATGAAGATCTTAAAAATATGTGACACGCTCTTATGTCAGTAAAAAAAAGATGGTGTCAGATATTTTTGCGGCCCTCATAACACAAAATAATATTGCCGGTGACGGCAGGTATGTAGGTATTATTAAATAGTCATCGTGTGTGAAATGTCGAATATTTTTTCGGGATTGTAGTATTTAGTACAATTATTTGTATATGTTATAGTTCGTTGAATATGAAATGGCCAAGAAAAGACACATAAGTATCTACCTACCTAAATCCTGAGTCCTCAGTGCACTTGATCTTGTCATTGTCAACCGTTTACCAATTAGCACATCGACAGTAATACCTCTAATCAGGGTCAAATTAACCCACTAATTACCTCCATATCCAGTGTAGTCTCACTACATTGCTTGCCATCTTAATGGCATCATGCCTTCAGGGGTAATATTCGTGGTCTGTATTCCTTCGAGTAACTACGAGCATGTCTTAAGGTTTGGGAAACCTAAAGGGTTCCCGATCCATGCCCCATCTTCTTTCAAACCTCATCAGCTGGAAGTGGAACTGAGGAACAAGAAGTCTAGGAGCATCCCTGTGCATCTGACTCAGCAGTATTACAATGAGGCGTATAACACAACTTTGGATAATATTAAAGAGGAAGACAAGTTTTTCACGTTGGAGAGCGTGAGTACCTATACATTATATATTATTTTGAAATGAGGCACCGGAATTTAATATATGAATGAAAAAGACAAATCGTTGAAAATTACAAGATTGATTTGTTGGCAATGCATAATTATTTTACCCATTGTCACTCGAAAGATTGCAGTTAGTTAGTCGCCGCGCCGCGAGATATACCTACTTCCTGTTTTTCACTAACTATACATATTAATAAAAGACGGATGCATGGTCTATATGTCCTAATAAGGCTCTATGAATTGTTAGTATGGAGCTGTTGAATCGTTCCATAAAATATAGTTTTCAAGTTGATACCAAACTATTTCTAATGTAATATTTTTGTAATGCTAGAAAAAAGGTCTAAAGCATATCCAACCTGCGTCTGGTAATAGTACATTACGACACAAGTCCGAAAAACATGAAATTCGAAACGAGTGGCGATGTTTTAAAACGCGACCGAAGGGAGTGTTTTAAATCGACACGAGTTACGAATTTCCTTTTTGCATGTGTCTCGTACGTACTCTACGTTTTTTAGTACCTACAGATGGCCCTCTGCAGTTTTGGTTTGGACCTGACGTAAAATGAGCCACTTCTCACACTAGCGCGTAAAAAAGGCACCATCTGTACTAAAAAATAAAATTTTACTTGTATCTATCTTTTTTCTCGTGAGATTTTCTCGCGAGAACATAAGTCAGCTTTACTCGCAGCTATTCGCAGACGAACAGACGAAAAACCTAAATAAATATATTTTTTATATCTCAATATTCTACACTAATACAATCTGGAAAGCAGATACTACAAGAGCTGCTTAACAAGCTGGAAGTGAGCAAAGTAGTATGGATCAGCGACAAAGCGGGCAACTACTTCGAGGTCATGTTCCCGCTGCCGACCGGGGACGAATGCGAGACCATGCTGCACTGCTTGACCCAGCTGGGCGTTGGGGTTCGGTGGAAGTCCGTTGTAAGGTAAGACATTCTTTTTAGGGTGCGTTCGGAAAGTGAAGGGCGTTAGCTTAAGTTGCATTTAGATCAAACGAGCATTCGCTCATTCTATCCCCCACTCTACGAAATTCGTTCGTTACACAAAACGTGATTCGTCGAAATTCGTTGATTTCGTAAAGTGGGGGATAGAATGAGTGAATGCTCGTTCGGTCTAAATACACCTTTAGATATACAAGGTGCCCATGAGGAAGGAGACAAATTTAACAGCATGTTCCTGAGGCTAAAAGAAGTAAGAAATGTACGTATACGAGTTTTGTAAATCTGCACACAAGTTTTTTTTATATAAATGACATTTTTTTTAAGAGAATAATAAATAGGCGGAATCTGGCAACTTCATACGACATTTTTAACTTCTTTGGTCAGAAATTCGCTGTTAAAATTTTTCTCATTCTTTAGGGGCACATTGTATAATTATATGGGTGTCTAGTTGCCCGAAGTGTTGAATGTCCGCACAAACTGTAGGTATGCGGTTCGAAAAAAAGCAAGCAAAATATAATTGAGCATAGTATGGACATAGCCGTTCACTACCTAAGTAATACCTCGTAATCGTGCCACAAATAATATATCGAAAGCAAATTGGTTGAAGCTTTGTATATTCAGAATCAGCGAAATTTTCTCGGTCTATCGTCTATTGGTCTGGATTTTGGACAATGTTTTAAAATTAACGCTTAAACCAATTTGGCTTTCTACCCTTGACATACACATATTTTATAAGTAAACTTCTCATGTTTTCTAGTGTTTTACCATGCAGCGTGGTACACTCGGCCGTCGAACATGAGGAATATGACGAGGACACAATAATGTGAGTTAATTCAATACCTTATTACCTCTATTAATTTTAAGTAGTACCTACCTATATCAATCCATCAGTGCGAGCGTGGTTACATTTCGAGTAACAGTACTTATTTACTAGTTTTTAGTTAATATTATCTGTTTAAATGTAACGCTTTTATGAATAACGGAGTTATTTCTCCAATCTTAAGTAATGATTGTTTCATTTGAGCTAAGTCGGAGGGTGTCACGGTACCCAGCTGGCTTAGCACAGGATTAGTGCGACAATATGTCGCCGCGAGATAGACTACCCATCCCTCTTTTATGCATATAGTTTAAGATGGAAAATCTATCTCGCGGCGACATACTGACATATCAATAATGTGCTAAGCGTACTGGTCGCAATCCCATGCCTAATTCGTAAACGGAAAAGCGGACAAAACGCCGAAGTGGCGTTTAATGGGTAGGACACTAGGACCTAATACTCTCCTCCTCTCACTAGGCGAGAGGCGAAGAGCGGATGAGTCCCACATAACCTTCCATAAAGGCCGCGGCCGAAGTGATGATGCGTAAAAGCATTCCCCACTCAGCAAAAAAAAGATCTACATATAGCTACTATTACCACCAAACCTCGTATACTAGTATTGATAAAGCCTAGTTTATGATCATATCTACATTTTTCAGACGAAAATCAGAAGAAGCGAAGCGTTGGCGCAGTTTTGTGGAGTCGATCCGTTCGAAGCTCACTGTGAAACAAGTGGTCGACGGTGTGAGAGGAGGCGGCGAGCTGTCCTTTGATTATCTCACTCTGATTATAACTGCAGAGTAAGTGGATTTTACTTAACTAATTGAAATCCTAGGCCACTCAGAAACTATATCAGAGTGACGCTTTAAATCAAGTTGTAAGAAATTTCTTACTGCTTGTCATTTTAAAAAGGTTCTAATGGCCTGAGGTTCGAATTGGTTGGCTGTGCCTAGGTACATAATTTATATGTTGCCATGGAAGTGTGAAGAACATAAATGATCATGCATGCAAGAAAGGAATGTTATTGTTAAATTTATCTTCCAGCTTACTGTTAGCACGATTAAAAGACACTTCTCTAGATAGCCTTTTTGACGCACAATGAAATATTGAAGTACCATCCCATCCAGCTTAACGAATTTTACATAACAAATTGATATTGTAATGCTACAAGCAGTGTTTTGGCCCTACCGTAAAATTTGACATCCGCATATTCCGAGGACTTAGTCTTTATCACTCTAATGACGCCTTCGGTGGAGTTCGAAATTGATGAATTTTGAAGTTCAAAATAGTAGGCCTGGATGCTTAGTCAAGTTGCCAATCGCTAACGCTTATAGTAGCGTATCGTACCCTCTCTGTCACTCTCTCGCGTTAGTGCGACAAATACAGTTAGCTACCTTTCGTTTACGATTGACGATTAAACTTTAGCGATTGGAATGCCAATTAGGTCTATGCAACTGTTAAACTGACGCAAACCCGTAAAAGTGGAACCATTATTAGCACCTGTAGGTATAATATGATATGAATAGTCACTTCTTCGACTTTCCAGTTCCCTAGCTGCTTTAGGATTGGTGGAAAACAACGCCTCAAACATAGTAGCAGCGATGTTGGTGTCACCACTCATGGGTCCAGTGATGTCCATTACTTTCGGCACAATCATTGCCGATAGAAGCCTTGTAAGAAGCGGCTTCGAGAGCCTTGTTGTTGGGATGTTTTTCTCACTAGTTTTCGGATTCATTTTTGGACTTATCTTGGGCAGTACTGAAATGCCTTGGGGCTTTGGCGATTGGCCTACGGAAGAGATGAAATCAAGGTAAACATACACGGTGACATCTGGGTCGTGGAGCAAAATTGAACAAGATGCTAGGGACGGTCACGCTGACCAACTTTCACTATGAAGACAACCAAGAAATCGCGCACAAAAAAAATAATTATCTCCACAGCTAAAGTTCGTCAGCGTGACCGTTCTTAGTATAACTATACCCTGTTCGCTCCTGCTCCACGAGCCAAATATCACTCTGTATACATTTCAAACATTCATGTACAGATATATTACTGAATTTATTATGCAAATAAATTTTGGTCATTAATGCTCATATCACATAATTGCAGAGGAAATGTCCGTGCCCTGTGGATGGGCGTCCTTTGGGCCCTCACGTCGGGCACTGGCGTAGCCCTAGCCTTGCTTCAGGGGAGTGCTGGGCCTTTGATTGGCATTGCTATCTCAGCGTCTCTGCTACCACCGGTCGTTAACTGTGTAAGTTATTAAAATGCAGGTAAGAAATACAGAACTGGTCCAGACGACTAGAATCCGGAACAAAATAAGTAGATACCAATCTACAAATCTAGATACCTACTCGAATAATGTAGGTGGGCATTTTCACTTTTAAGGACATCCAATTAGCGTGACATTAAAAAACCTTAATTGCAGTCTGGTTTTTAATTAAAATGAAGTACGATATCTTTAGGAATTTAAGCTTGATTTTTGTGTGTGTTTATATTAAAATATAGCTTATATTATCGACAAAACGAGTTTTAAGATTTTTTCGTGCTTAATTAGTGCTTAGTTGTCGTTCCAAACCTGACTCAAATTAAGGTTTTTTTTTAATTTAATTGGGTGTCCGTCAAAGTGAAAAAGCTAAGGTATCTAGGTAGTAGGTACAGTCAAAGACAAAATGAGGTGTACACAAAAATTTTCAAAAATATGTCCCAGTACTTACACTCTAATTCTGTGTAATAAGAACGTCGTAACATATTTATGAGCGGATTCTTTCGATACTTATTTTTGACTACTCGTATACCTACTTATTAACCTTTCATTTATTGTACACATGTTACGTTTTACATGGAATGTGGACCCTGGAAGGGCACAGCAATGTTATATATTATATAAAGTTAATCATCATTATTAGGTTTAGGTATACAATTTGGTACACAGAAAGAGATCGTTGTAGAAAGACTTGGGTCCTTTAATATACTAGGATACATGTAATCATTAATCAAAGATAACATATTAAGTAAGAATTAATTCGGGACTGAAATTACTATCTAGAACTAGAAAATAATTATCATCAGAAAAGTCCTGTAGTGAATAGAAGCATCCATCCAATAAATATTTACTAAGAGCATTTTTTTAATAATAAAGGGTTTTGTGTTTTATTGTCTAGTGTAGTAACATAGTACTTAGTTACATGGTATTAGTCTATCGTTGTTTATTTTAATTTCCAGGGTTTATTCTGGGCTTTGGCTTGCATCTGGCTATTATATCCCGGAGTCAAAATACCACATATCAAAGGAGAAGCTTACACGGGTAATTCGTCGTATCAACCTTTATACCACGACTATCTGCCTATAGAGTTTGCTGTTAACGGTAAATATATCGGCCATATACAGGATGACATCTGGGTCGTGGAGCATGAGTGAACGGGGTTCTAGGGACACTCACGCTGAGTAACTTTCACTATGGAGACAATTAAGAAATCGAGAATAAAATTATCTTATTTCTGAGTTAATTTTTTTTTAATATATTTATTTTCAAAACTACAATTTATGTACATAGATTAAATCTAACTAATCTACTTAACCTAACCTATATCTAAGATTGGCCCTTGTGGCATTGTACCGAGGATGCTGGCGGCATTTCCTCGCTGTATTGCAATACTGATGCGTTGTGCGAGGAAGTCGCCAGCTCTTCGGTCTTTAGTTACATCAACCAGACGTTTCGCGATCTCAGCAAACAATTTGCGTGCGCTGGGGCCCCAAGAACCTAAAGTTTCTACGCCAAACGGTACAAAATCGTACTCTTTGCCGAGGCCCTTATATTTATTACGTTTTAAATATTCGGCATTTTCAGCCGCAGCGGCTGCCTTATTAATTGATATGTAACTCCTCTTCTCTTCTTCTTCTACTTACCTATCGTTATCCCGGCTTTCGGCAGGGTCCGCTTCCCTGTTACATTTCCTCCACTTTGCGCGATGCTGTGCATTTTCTACTGTAAGCTCGTTTACACTCATGTCAGCCTTCACGACACCTAGCCGACATCGTTTCTTATTTGGTCTGCCGCGGGGGTGCCTGTCGTGTCGCATAACGTCGATTGTCCTAAAATTTTTTGGCCGAGAATGTATGGCATAATGTTACATGGCATACTACTTGTTTAGCCTACTTAATTTTGCGCATACACGTTTAAAATACCTACACCATATTTATTCTAATATTGATTACTCGAATGTCGAATGACCTAAAGCATAATAATCCTAATGTTCATTGTAATAAATATTGTTTTCCCTACTACTCGAACTGTCAATTTTCACTGCGCCTACTTTTATCATGTCCGAAATTTCATTCAAAAAGGCATTTTAATAACAACATGCAAAACATTTCAACAACAGGGTGAATGGTCAAAAAAAATGTTCAAGTAATAAACCAGGGTAAAACCGACGTGGATTGGTTAGGTTTCGAATCTAGGGCGGAGTGAATGGCGTAGTCTTTAAATACTTAAGTATTTTTAATCAATTGTTTACACATCCTCATACTTACAAAGCCAAAAAAAGGGGGGGCGGGGGGGCGTAGCCCCCCACCAGGGGGGCTCGGGGGGCGAAGCCCCCCGCATTAAAAAAGAAATAATCTGAACATCCCCTACCTTAACCTAGATAGGTTCGTTAGGTACCTTTTATCCCTTAGAGCGGAAATAGAAGCCCCGCGCAGCGGGGCTTCGTCGACCGGTTCCCAGGTCAAAATTGCTCACTTAAATTCTTTGGACAACAGGGCGAATTATTTAGTAATAGTTAAGTATAAGGAATAAAAAAATATTTTTAAAGCTAGTTAAAGGTAGGTAATCACTATTAGTACATTAAATAGTAGGAACATCACCATTATGCACAATAATTTTTCGATACATATACATTAGACACGAAAATCATTAGGACAAACAATATTTAGGAACAACCAAGTTAGGATTAACAATTTCGGCATAGCAAAAATATGCGCAACAATGTTTATGCCATTCATTTTTCGGCGTAAAGTTGTTATGTGACAAATTTTTCGAAATAAAAACATTATGCCACCCGATATAGACCCCTGCCGCGGGCTCATAATTAGGAGATTTTTTTCACGATGTCTTAGTTGTCTCCAGGGTTCGGATATCTCGTAGCGCGGTAAGACGTTAGAGAACCACGGAGTCAATTTTAACATAAAAGTCAACTCATACTCATACTCACATACTCTTTCCAAAAGTTGATTATAAACGAAATAAATCATTTGGAATTGAATTCAACTATATTTTAAATGAAAAAAAGACTGCCTCACTATGTCGTTTATTTCGTAAAAAAACACACATACAAAAAATATTACTAACTAAGCTTTTAGTTTGTAATATCCATAGAACACATAGATAAAATGAAATTAAAAGCATTTTTTGACTAATTATATACATGAGGATGAGTATGAGTAGGAGTTGACTTTTACATTAAAATCGACTCCGTGGTTCGAAAGAGTATTATCCGAACCCTGGTTATCTCCATAGTGAAAGTTGCTCAGCGTGACCCTATCCCTAGTACCCATTTCACTCTTGCTCCACGACCCAGTTGTCACACTGTATTTTAATTAGGTACCTAAGTACACAATCCAAATTGAAGTAGCAGCACCTCACGAGGAAATGGAAGGCATGCACCCACTTGTAGGTTTGCCACGACGTCCTTTTATGATGGTGCCATTTTGACCGTTTATCATACGCGTCACTTTCGCAATTGCGTACTTGTGACGCAGAATGTGACAGAACCAACAAACATCAAGAGCCATGAGCTGCCGGCGTGAGATTAACGCGGACTTACTTTCCATCCCTCAAGTAAGATAAAACAGTACCTACCTACATAATAAATTAAGCAAATAATTCCACAGGAATCGTGAGCTGCTGCCTTACAATAGTCAACGTAATCTGCATATTCATTACCGCCATCATGTTCTTGAAAATCAAAGAGGTCGCCGCCCCTTACACTTCGACTCCGGATTTGAGGAGATTTTGGGAACAAGACATCAGAGTTGTGAGAGAGGCAAATAGAGCAAACTTGCATGAGGCAGAGCAGGACGAACGAGCAGAGTAAGTCAACAAGAAATCGCGCTAAAGAGATTCCAAGTTTGGGAACATCGCCTTGATCTGCGCTTTTGATGTCAAATTGCAAACTTGAATAGAAAGAAGTTAGGCCTTACGGTAGTAAAAGTATATAAAGCAGGATATCGCTAAGATTAGGTAACCCAAGACTCGCAGTAAGGTATCTATCATTCGTGCATCAGTGCGGACTTGCGGAGTAATTAATCACAGAACTGTTATAGTTCTGTGTAATTAATTACCTAGGTATGTACAGCACGAACGAAGTCAATGTCACCGTTTAAACATAGGTATCGATAAGAAATCAAATCGATATTTTTATAATTATAACTAACGTGAGACTCAAACATATTAAAATATTATCGAACGGGGTTACTCACGTATTTAAGTCGATGATTGCTCGACATGTTTCGATCCATTAATCTAGCAGGGCGCAGGCCCGCAGTACGCGTCGGGCTTCGGCCGAGGGTGCTCCGGACGAGGACCCTCTTAATGGGTCGAAACATGTCGAGCAATCATCGACTTAAATACGTGAGTTACCCGGTTCGATAATATTTTTATAATTAGGCCCTTCAGGTACTTCTCAAGGATTATTTCCCAGTGGGTAGTACTTTTTTGACAAACCACATAAGCACGACGGACTACGAAAACTACAAAGATTACATTAGTGAGAAAACTTGATGAAAATATTGAAATATTAGTAGTGCTTATCTAAGTCTTCAAATTATTTTACATGGTACCTACAATGACGGTATACGGTGGCAATGGCAAACAAGCATACGGGCCGCGTGATCGTTAGCAGCTACAGTAGCCTAAATATTTATGAACGGTTGCAATTCAAGACGTGTTACATTGCGCATTGTTAATAGTTATTGCTATTATTGCTATCCCTATAAAACAAAAGTCCCTGCATCGTCGGTTTGGTAGTGGTTTTTTTTGTTTCTTACAGACTCGTTTTGGATGATCTCAACCAAGGATCCGATGAAGACATAAAAGACAAGTTAGAGGCCGCTGTGCAGGAAGCATTGGATGATGAAACTTATAGGAAAGTGAAAAGGATGAGCTATCAGAGCCACAACGCTGATGAGGTATGTATATTGATTGAATTACTTATATCTTTTTAGTACAGATGGTGCCTTTTTTAGGCTCTAGTGCGAGAAGTGTGTCATTTTACGTCAGGTCCAAAACTTCGGAGGGCCATCTGCACTAAAAAACGTCGTACGAGACACGTGCAAAAACGAAATTCGTAACTCGTGTCGATTTAAAACACTGCCTATCGGTCGTGTTTTAAAACATCGCCACTCGTTTCGAATTTCATGTTTTTCACACTTGTGTCGTAATGTACTATTAGACATTTAAAAATATAAGTAGGTAAAATGCGATGTTGTAAATGCCGAAAAAAACATTATGATAAAAATTAAAGATCGAAAATAAATTGATACACATGCACATCACGTTACACCTAAAGTACCAATTTTTCATAAGTAAATGCAAAAGTCAGGAACGAATTAACACTTTTATTGCGGACGAGTGCTACGCGCTACGCTCGTAGCCGATACTGTGATTTTACCGCTTTGTAGCGAAAATAGACCTCCCACAGAGAACTCCCCTCGGGAGTTCCCGGTGCTCAAAGTGTTAAACCGCTACGAATGGTTACGAATAGTCTGCTACGAAATTCTACGACGTAGCAGACAGTGCTCAGTGTAGCTTGCTACGCGTACACACATTACCTAATACATACATACGTTTTGAAGACATTAGGCTTGGAAGTAACTGTATAATTTACAATAGTCTTCCCTAAGAATAATCTGTTACTTAAATACCTACTGATTTGATAAGGTTACCAAAGGTCTTAAAAAAGCCTACGCAGGTATATTTTTTTGACAATTTAGTCATAAAAAATTGATTCAATATGGAAAAGTAATGAACTTTTGGCATCGCACCCGTGATCTCAGTGAATGATCACAAGAGCCTCAAACATAATGAATAGAAAAACTTTAATTATTTTTCGTCAGGTATTCCGAACAATCGGTATGCAGTCCCGAACACCAGTCTCCCTCTGTTCCAGCCGCCGTTCCAGTATAACTTCTCCCAGCGCCAGTGTCAAGAAAACCAAAAAGGAGGACATAGCAGCGCTCGATAAGCTCCTCACTTCCTTATTAGGAACCAGAGACAATAGAACGCGTTCATTCCGTTCTCATCGAGGAACGCCGCGGTCCAGCCGCATGCCAGTCATTTGTGAGAACAACAGACGATCGGAATCCTGGCCGGAAAGAATATTCGAGAACTCCGTTGTGAGCAGCGTGTTGAGTAATTTGAAAACGAGTCAACGGAATTCTTCAGTTGAAGAACCGTTCTTGACTCCTAACTGAAATTACTACTATTTCTTGTTGTGCGCAACGATAGGAACTCGTAGTTTTTTGAATCTATTACAGTATCACCTTCTAGTGAGTTGGTATCATATTTTTTGAGTAGGTGCATCTGGTTACATAGGTACTACCTGCTCCGGAGGAGTGGATGGTACTAAAAAAATATACTTGTAGATTGTAGTGATGGACTTGGACAATGGCAAAGTATGTTGAAGTTCATGATATCAAAATGAAATAAATAATTTTGTATAACAATATGTATAATTTTATTGACACTACATACTATAAATAAAGCAAATAAAAATTAATTCTTACAAACATTACATGTCTTTAAAAATACAAATATGTTGTCATATATTGTACCTATTAGTTGATTATCACAGCAACGCTTTCAGTACACGAAGGTAAACACTAATGACACGAGTACTAACGATGGACACTTAAGATAATTACAAATGTTATGTAAATGTCACTAGATAATGATGTCAATCATTATTAAGGCAATTCTTGTTTTTTACCATTACTGTCCAAAAACTTTTTTTTTCCTTTAGCATGTTTAACTTGTGAAGTATATACATCATATCCTAGTGAAATAGTATTATCGTACAGTACCCTGTATCTTGTTGGGAGAAAGTAGAAATTGATTATCTGAGCAGGCGGCCACACTACCCACTCAGCTTGATAAAGAGTAATAAACTTACTTTTAACTTCATCTTTGAAATTTTCTAAAGGATTCTCTTCAAACAATGCTAATGTTCCAAAAAACGTCATTATCATGATTGGTGAGAAAATTAATTGATCAAGTATAAGCTTCTTAACAATCATACTAAAAGTCTTTCCTACTATAAACCTGTCTAAAACTTTGTACCAATGGTGACACAGAAGACCCACAGCAACTCCAGAACATGACATGTGAAAAGTCCGTTTTGTATCAAAGTTATCTAAATCTTGGCAGTATAGTTCATAGGACTGTTCTGCTATATCTCCCACTCCTGATAGAGTTAAGGATATCGTAACATTTGTGTATACTAAATATTTATCACTGAATGCCACTTTTATTATTCTTCTGATCTTGGTACCCGGACTGTAGCCACGGAAGTTGGTCATCAGCCTTCTCCAACTCATGCCCATTGCCTGCATTTTCAGTAATCTGAAAAAAAAAAACAGTTTGCACATTATTTTCTGTGTTGATAGTGAGCTTAGGAATGGGATGATAGAAATGCTTTAAGTAAGTTATAGTGGCAGTTTAATATAAACTTCTGATGCATGTGGAATGCTTTGTAACTAATGGATTTTAAAGCTGAATTCTACTCATGTTACCAGTTACGAGTAAGGCATCCTAGTCCTCTTGGTTATTAATTGCCATCAAGTTCACCTAATTAATTGATATTATGTATGTAAAGTTTTAATCAAATGAAATGGGCATGCCAATGATGGTTGAATAGATTTGAGAATCAATTGTCAGTATGATGAACTCTTAAAAATGTATACTTAACATAAAAAATACTTGTTCTGATGTTCAAAACCAGTTCTCCAGTAGCAGATACACTGATCCATTACAAAATTCACTCCATCTTTGGTTTGGTGCCACATATATTAAACTAGGTATTTTAAAATTAATCATAACTACTTGAATAAATATTAATTAACATGAAAATAATACGTTTATTAACAGTAACTTTGTAAAAAATATTCATAGTGTATATAAATTATTCTTTATCTTTTCCATTCTTCAAAGACTTGTCATGCTTAACTTTAGATGTGTAGATATCATAACCAAGTGAGATTGTGTTATCGTACAGTACTCTGTACTTGGTTGGCAGAAAATAAAAATTAATTATTTGTGCTGGGGGCCACACCACCCATTCAGCTTTGTAGAGAATTATAAACTTATCCCCAACTTCATCAGTGAAACTTTCCAAGGGATTATCTTCAAAAATAGCAACCGTGGCAAAGAATGACAAGATTATAATTGGTGAACAGACAAATTGGTCTAGCAACAACTTTTTCATCACCATGCCCAAAGATCTTCCGATTATAACTTTATCCAGAATGTTGTACCAGTGATGGGAGATTACTCCAGCAGTGGCACCCGAGAAGCCCATCTGTGCAGTGCGGTGCGAATCATAATGAGGAATTGTTTTCCTGAACACCTCATAACTCTGTTCTAGCATATCACCCATAGTGGAAATCCCTATTGATATTAAGACATTGGTGTAAAACAGGTTCTTGCGACTGAATGCTGCTTTTTTAGCTTGCTTGGCAGATTTATATGCGTGAGAAAAGGCCCTTCGAATTGCCATTCATCAGAGTGCGGCGATCGAGTGCCTAGAAGAAATAAGGAAAAATATTAACAACTAATAACTCTGTTTTACAACAACATTTTAATTTTTTCTAAAATACATCCGTCTTCATGCAGAAAGGATAAAAATACAACGAATAAAGTAAAATATAAAAAGAATCGACTTACGATTTTTAAGGTGTCTCCGATTTACTGTGCCAAGTATGTGGGTAAAAATAATATGCACGTGTAGCGATAAAACATAAGTTCTTGGCGTGGTTGCAATATTTACTGTTGCATAACAGTATTATTACGTCGAAATAAAAATTAAAACATATTTAGGAAATTCTTAACCTCAATGGTCACGAGCCTGTCAAACTTGTCATCTTGTCAAAGTCATAGCTTAGCTGTCATGTCAGTCCTGTGAGGTGAGCTGTCAGTATAA
>JALPQI010023697.1:0-19045 GCA_025490895.1 Thaumatotibia leucotreta | reverse complement strand
TATAGCAAATTTGCTTATGATGATATATAAGATTGATGTAACGTGGAAATCCCTATATTGCAAGCAACAAAAAATGTGACGACTTTTCGACTCTATTCTGTGGTAATAGAGTCGAAATGTGGTAAACATTTCTTGACTGTACTATACGTAACTGGATTGAGTATACGTTTACAGCAATTTGAATATTTTGTGGTTTACGCATTTTGAAAGAGACCATTGTACTCGGTAGAAGTAACTAATAAATTCTGACTGACACATCTATATTAATCATAAGC
Organism: Thaumatotibia leucotreta; assembly: GCA_025490895.1. Taxonomy (NCBI): domain Eukaryota; kingdom Metazoa; phylum Arthropoda; class Insecta; order Lepidoptera; family Tortricidae; genus Thaumatotibia; species Thaumatotibia leucotreta. Next base: position 18,770 of record JALPQI010023697.1, on the reverse strand, counting down.
AGAGATCGGACAAATGAGCGTGATTGTTCGCAATAATATGGACATGACTTAACATTTGAATAAATGATTAGTATAGTAAATGGTAATCAATTAATCAGCCTGTAGTAATAAAGAAAATAACAACGCTTGTTTAGACCTGTTTAATCCGCACTTTGCCAAGTTTAAGAAGTGCTTAGCAGACATCCTCATTTCCCCTTTAAACTTATCGAGTGGAATATTACCTTTAATTTTGATTTCTAATAGCTTATCGTTAGTTTCATCGACTTTGTATTTATCAGATGTTGATTATTTTTGTCTTAATAGTAACCTGACTGTGTTACCCAATGTGATGTGTGTGGTCTGCTCTAGAAATATGTCAGGGTTAATACCTTACACAGACGGTCTGAATTTGTACGAACACATATTGTTAGAGGTGACTGTACGCACATACCTACTATTATTAGCCTTATGGAAATTAGTTATTTTTGCGCTTATTTGTAATTCATGTTACACTTACTTTGGATCTCGTGCTAGCATGTATGTCATTTGATGCCTACTTGTCAAATCCTTAATGTACGATGTCTGTTTGTTATAAATAAAAAAAAACACTTTCTGAAAATTACATACTTATTTCGATTTCTACTGGTGCAAGGAATAGAAAAAAGTGAAGTTAGCGGGCCATGTTATGTAAAAAAGGATAGCCTTAGTAAATATCGTATACTATCAATTACCACCATAAAGTAAGTCAGAACTACTGTTGTTACGCCTTATTGTAAAGGTGTGAATTTACAGGTGACACGTTAGTGTCAATCAGTCAAGCCTCCGGGGACAACGTTTATAGTGAATTCGGAGACGCGATATACTTCGCGAGTATACAAAATATTTTGTGTCGTTCATATAAGTGTATGGGAAAAAAATGTACATAGATAAGCAAAACAAAAATCACCCAATCAATCCGTTTTGTGTTACGAAAGTAATACGAACTATATGGTATACTCTGTCCAACAACCTTTGGCAGTAGAAAAAGGCGGCAAATAAAAAAAAAAAATTTAAACACGTATTCCTGGGGCCCGTTTCTCGAACGTTTGTAGCTTGTAATACAAGTGGAAGTCTCTTTTTAACACTATGAATTAAATAAGGACTTACAAGCTTTCGAGAAATAAGCCCCTTTGACAATTTTGTACAATTGTACGCTTGTAATGTTTTGTGGTTTTGGCCCCTACTCGCACATAAAAAATTTGCGCCTTTTTTCGCTGCCAAAAGTTGTAACACATTAAAATTACGACGTTAAAATTTGTTTTCAACTTTCAACAGGTTTTCAACTTATGTACCTACATTTTTTTAAATCGAGTCCTATTCAAAGTTTCATTGGCTCGCATGGCTTAGTTCTAAGAAAATTTTAGCTATTGAGAGATAGTCGCTATGAGTGAGAAAAGTGAGTTGGTGACAATGTCGATATATCGCGGCTCGACGTCTAATGTGTCGACGTTATGTCGCGTGTCAAAGTTGACGTTTATGCAGCGTGTGTCGTTGGCGCTACCACATAGACATAAGGTCAGTAGTAACTACAACTACCATTAGGTATACATAATATAATAAATCAAATTCTTTATTTGTCCAACATAGGTAAGTATACAGTGTGTGTCTTTCAGGATATACGCTTATTATTAATTACAGTTGTCTTCTAAACAAAAAAAATATTGTGTAGTAACCCTTCTGAACTAAAAGTAGTTATAAAGCATTTTAGTTAACGCTGTAGCAATTGAATCCTTTGTTCCGGATTTTATTGAATATTTTTGGAGCCATTCCCACTACTTTTTTTGGAATAGCATTGTCTTGAGTACAACTGAGTGTATTATTTTACCCCTTGATCGTGTTTACACCAATTAAGAATTAAAAAATAACTATAGTTATAGTTATCTGCCGAGAAACACGTTTCGACATGTTGTCTCCTCGTCACACTTATACATTTATTATTTATTTATGGTAATACTACTACATGGATTAACATGGGTAATAGAGAGGTAACTGCCCCAGCCATTCTGATTCTCACACATTTACCTGCTTATTCATAAGCGTCTCCTAACTTAGCAAGCCGATAAATATTGCTTGTCCCTTTTGGTCTTATGGTTATGTCTATAAGACGAGAAATACTTACTTTATGAATAAGGGGATTAGAGTTCATTCCCAAAAGATGTAGCAAAAGAGGTAAATTTAGGACTTTTTTTGATCAGGATCGAAACTTTTAGTGATTCTGAGTAGGACGTGCCTAAAGGTCCCTAATCACCGGTGACTACTCGACTCAATGCCGAATATTGAAATTTAAGCCTTATGTTTTAGGTTTAATTTCAAAAAATTACATCTAATTAGTATATACGACAAATGGTCTACGCGTCGTACACTAAAGGCGGACGGCTCTCATAGTGATAAACTAAAAACACCAACAAGTTCGTCACACATTGACAACACGTTGTCCACGCGGCGACTATGCGTTTGCGACTGACGTGTATCGAGCAACCATTTGCATTGCCCACTCGTTCGCCGCGTTGTGCATTAGTGACCATTGGGTGGATCAACTCATCGAAATTGTGAGTAGAGTTGCTGCCGCGTTAGCGTGGAGTTGTTATATGGGTAATGTGCGAACGAAGGCCTTAAAAAAGTACTGATGAAAATCATGTTATGTTTTTTTTTTATCCGTTTTTCCTTTTTTCATGTATGCATATTTTAAGTAATACATTGGAACGTGACGGTAACAATGATAAACCATAAAAACCGGCCGAGAGCATGTCGGCTCATTCTCAGTGTAAGGTTCCGTAGTCGAAAACGGCTGGGCCGATTATGTTCGAAATAGTTTTATATTTAATAGTACATTACTACCGAGGCCGGGAAGTGACTGGTTGCCGGCCGAATATATGTAGACGGCCGAGCGAAGCGAGGCCGGATAGTATTCGGACGGCAACCCGTCACTTCATGGCCGAGGTATGTATAATGCTTTTCTCAAACATGCAATGAAATGAAACAAAAAAATGCATCTTCTTTCTAAGAAATTATAAGTCAACTACATAACTAAGTCTTTGAAACACAACAAAAGTCAAATACGACACCGACACCTCATTTTTTTTTAAGATTGATTAAGATTGATTGTTTGAAAGTTGCAAATTTTTTTATTTAAAAAAGCGGTATTAGACGACGCGGTCGGTTGGGTCCAATTAATCGCATGCAGTGATCGGGGCCGACGGATCGCGCGATATAATACTGCTTTTTAAATATTATTTTGAGTAGTTATTATACATTTATTTTAAATTATATGATTTAAATACCTAATTATAACTGCAAAAATTTGCCAATCATTTTTTTTATACTAATATTACTTACAGATAATTATTGGCTAAAAGCCAAGATGCCAGGTCACAACCCTATGTCAAATGAAAATTAAAAAAGAGGTACTTGCCGGCCTAGGCCGGCAACGAGCTACTTCCCGGCCACTTTTTTGGCACTTAACTACAACATTTCATTGCATGTTTGAGAAAAGTACTTTATAAGCCCACTATTCATGATTTTTTTTATATTTTTTGGACCTACGGGTCGAAAGTTAGAGGGGTGAGGACACATTTTTTTTTTCTGGAGCGATTATCTCCGAAAATATTGAATTAAGAAAAAACTTTCTTTTAAGCCCCTTGTTCTTTTTAAGAGACCTATTTAATGATATCCCACACTATAGGATTACATCAAATAAAAAAATCATCCCCAATTCACCAGCTGGGGAGGTACCACTTTGTTGGCATGTTTAATTTATGTATACTTACCTGTACCAAATTGCAGATTTCTGGTAGTAACGGCCACTGAGCTATGCTGTAGACAGACGGACGGACGGACGGACGGACAGACGGACAGACGGACATGGCGAAACTATAAGGGTTCCGTTTTGCAATTTTGGCTACGGAACCCTAAAAACGGGACTATTATAAACTTACAGGGCTATGTTAAGGTCAAGATTTTCAAGGACATTTAAAATTGATTTATTTCTAGGTTAATAATTGTTTGAGTGCCGAACATAATAGAAATGTGAATTATCGTCATCAAAGTATAATTGGTGTCATTAAAATCCACGTTTGATAGTCCCACATCGAACTTCGATATCAACAAATCGAACAACTGTGTCTGTCACTTCACAGAAAGCGTAATTATTGCTATTAGTTGTCATCATCATCATCATCATCTCAGCCATAAGACGTCCACTGCTGAACATAGGCCTCCCCTCTGGACCTCCGCATGTACCGGTTAGATGCCGACCTGCATCCAGCGTGTCCCGGCGACCTTCACAAGGTCGTCTGTCCATCTTGTGGGTGGACGTCCTACGCTGCGTTTGCCTAGCCGTGGTCTCCACTCGAGCACTTTTCGACCCCATCTACCATCTGCTCTGCGTACAATATGGCCTGCCTGTGAAAATCACGAAGTCCTGCCCATTTTGACACAATTGAACAATTGGTTTTGGGGGCATTTTTGAGCTGGCGTTAGACGTCCATGTTATATGTAGGTATATGGTCGCAGCTAAAATATACCTTTTCTAGCTTTAGGTATAATTGCAGCGCTAGTGCTAGTACCATTCAATAAGTGCCTTTTGTCATTCCCGTTCCATCGGTCGCTCGGTTTCAGTTCTTTGTGCGGGACGGCATAGGTCACTTTCATTATGCCGAGTGCTGAGCAGGGTTAACAGCTATTCGTTATTCTGTGTTAACCATTTTCTTGGTAAATTAAAAACAAGTGCATTAAGTCAGCCTACATGCCATTGTGTAAAGCAAACAATACTACGGCTCTACCGTGAACTACGAAATTCGCAATTTCGGGGATCAAATCCCAGAAATTAACGAACCTAGTTCACGGTAGCAGGCCTATCTTCAAAAAATATAGAAAGTGGGTCAAAAATATGTGCATTACACTTTATACCAATAAATCCATTGCCCAGAAAAGGGTTAATATTAATTCCGGACATAATATATCATCATCAACCTATTTTCGTCCATTCCTGAATATAGGGCTCTCCTATTACCATGCGTATAAAATGCCCATAATCGTCACGCTGGGCAAGCGGGTTGGCGATCGCAGTTGTGCGTCCAGTGTCCACTATGTTGATGCTGCTGCCTATCCTCAATTTTCATTGAAATTATATGCTTAGTGCTATTTGACATACGTAAGGAAAGAGTTGGGGAACTCTGTACCTTGTAAAAAAAAGGTACGGAGATAATTTTTCATGGCTTTAGGTACTGTCGTTCCCACAATATCGTAACAGATGTGCTTACCATAGAAAAAATCAACTGCGAAAGACTGGTTGTCACGGGATTCGAACCCGCTTCCTCTGGATTGCCGGTCCAACGTGCTTCCAATTACACCAGACGACTTTCCGTCGATCACAGCGAATTTAGTCAATGGTATTGTGAAGCTAATCACTAGCGACATCTGTACTTAATGTTTCGAAGGTACTACAACCTTAAGCCACTCAAAGAGACGTGTGTCTACCACAATCGGCCGCAAACTCGACAACTCTCCGTTGCGTTCATAAAATCTTACGATTCATTTCCCGGTTACCGATAGAGTTCAAATGTTGTGTACATTTGTAACACACGTGATAGTTTAAGGCCGACTCACACCCGATGACTCCGTTTGATTAGATGCCATAGCTAGATTTTTCTTTTAGGATTTTCTCTTTTTTTTATGTGACGAAGGTAGACAACTGAGCTCTCAGCCCACCTGATCAAAAGCAGGAACTGAGGCCCATGGGCATAGTGATAAAAAAATCGCCTATGCGCTGCCTACCCTGAGGATTTAGATAGATTGCCTCTATCTATGCCAGTAATTACTGCTATCTCACCCCCAATCCGAAACACAGCAGTGCAAACACCGCTATTTAGCGGCAAGTTAACGGGTAAGACGGTGGTAGCTATCCGGGCGGACCCTGCACGAGGTCCACCATTAAAGTAACATGAGAGCGTGTCATATAATTTAGCGGCCTTAGGCTCAAAATATACTACTAGTGAATAACTAGTAGGTAAGTTACTAATGATTATTTTCAAGTATCTAACTACTTACAAATTATTTCCCTAAATACGACAGCCCTGAACATTCAGTGGCCGATAGCTGGCCGCCATTTTTATCGGTACCCATAAATATTGGTTCCTGTACTGAAAGGTTTTTTATTACTGCTAGCAATATGCTCTGAAATGATTGTAAAGTGTGCGATTGGGAAAATTTACAGTGAGATTCGGTTGCGTTGATCCTGTACTATTTCCTTCTAAAAATTGTTTAAAGTACCGTTCGTGTTAAAACTTAGCCTTATAATACTGTTAACGTAACTAGTTATAGCAAATATTATTTAGTTAGGTATATCTAGGTAGGTAGGCTAGGTAGGCATATTTTTTATTTACTATTAAAACGTGAATCTAATACTTATTGATGAATTTGAAACACTATAATATTATTATGGGGTCAATTGTGTAAATTTCTGTCAAGGCAAGACATTTTCAGTCAACCTATCTGTGATTCTTTCTGTGGAACAACTTTTTGAATTTTCGTATTCGGCCCTACAGTAAAAAATGTTCAAGGTAATCAATTCATTCATATTTTACTAACTTTTATGGCAATTTTAATAACATCCTGTAGGTTAAGTATACGTTTTCGTAAATAGATAGGTATTTATATCTTATATCTAAATTCAAAATTCATACAAAATACTTGCTGCTTTAACTAAAAAGTTAAAAGTCGTAAAATTACCATTTACTCGGTTGCCGTAATATGCAAAGTTGCACAAAGAGGAACAGAAATATAAGCAAACCTAGTGACAATTGCAATAGTAACCCAACTCCACACATATCATCTGATAACTTGATAAGGTTCCTAATCATGAGAAAAGATGACATGCAGATGTGCTGTCTCTATACGGTAATAAATATAATTTTGATGCGGCAGTGTGGCCACAGAAACAGCGGGAGGGATCTGAGAAACTAACCATTTAAGCGTCAGGAATTTTTCATGGAACGGACCCGTCTCACACAAAATCACATCACGCAGATCAGATCTTCCGCGGGGCCGCGTGGTGACGGCAGTAAGAGGGCCGCGTGGTGACGGCAGTAAGAATGCATTTGTCGCCACCCCAACTCTTCCTGCGGGTGTCGTAAGGGTCGACTAAGGGTTTAAAGTGTCACTGACCTTTTTTGATAACGATTAATGATGGGCAGCAGCGCCAGCAGCGTCATCACTGTAGACACATTACTGCAATAGCCAATCCGCTTGCCCAGCGTGGCGATTATGGGCATTTACCTCCTAATGCGTCTATACGCATAGTTTAATAGGAGAGGCCTTCGTCCAGCAGTGGACGATCATAGGCTGATGATGATGATAATGAGATCAGATCTTGCAATTGAATATGATTAATGTATACACCGTAAAAACCTAATCAGACAAGGGCGAGGTGAGCTTGACATTGATTGACTGATATACTTATATCAGACTACGGTGGTTAAAAGGCAAATACAAACGAGTTGTAGTGATATTTAAAGAAATTGGTTTTCTTAACGACTATGACGGTTAAAAGGCTAAAAAAACTAAGTATCCAATTTTAACGTTAATTCAATACGCACCAAATACGCGAGTACAAGCGGGATAGATAGTCTATGTAACTATCGCGGGCATCGCGGCGGCATTTCAAGGTGCATGCAGACCAAAAGAGCATTCGCTGTTCTATCCCCTACTCTATGAAATCAACGAATCACGTTTTGTGTAACGATCGAATTTCGTAGAGTAGAGGGTTAGAATAGCGAATGCTCTTTTGGTCTGCAATGTCTGCATGCACCTTTATAGTAAACACACAAAGCGCATACTGCGAACTTCACTCTGGCACTGCAACGAAGGCGTTTTCGGTAACACAGTCATTACAGAGAAATGTTTGAAGATAGTCGTAGCTCGCAGTAGTCTTTTTTGCGAATGGTGAACACGCACGGTAGACCTACAGGACTATAGTAGTATATAGTATACCGGACTCTCATGTGTTTGATATCCGCCTATTTCGTGGCCCTCGCGAGGCGCCGTAGCAACAGAGTCGGGTTGCAAGTGCCACGGACTGACGCACGACACACGATACTACACGTGCTGCAGGACTTGACAGCAGTGTGATTAAGGGTCTGAAAATGTCTCAAAAATTTTGTATGGATAGAATGTAGATCCGCGTTTATAACACCGCGGCCGCTCATGATAGAAATGCTGTGGATCGTGCTCAGCATCATTGACTCTATCAGCCTACCAAATTTTAGCAATATCGAAGAGATGAGAATTCGCCTATTACACCTTCCTCGATCATACTGACGTCAGGGACGCCATAATATGTTAGACACGATTAAAAATTATCTCCATACGTCTCTTACATAGCAGCACGCTTAGCCAACTTGCCAATCGCTAACGCTTAATCGTCAATCGTAAGCAAAAGGCAGCTAACTGTCTTTGTCGCAATAATATGAAAGACTGACAGAGAGGGAAAACTACGATATGCTACTAAGCGTTAGCGATTGGCAACTTGGCTAAGCATCCAGGCCATCGCGCTCTTTCCAATGTGTCACTGCGAGCGCGATACGAGGGCCGCACTGAAAGTTTTGAGACTGACCCACTTAGAGATCACTCAGTGTAAAGAAACAATTATTTTCTGAAAATTCAACTCTTGTTAACACCTGTATGTTAGGATTTCATGCCATTTGAAAATTGTGTGTCGGGCGATTTCACAATTTTCATCCATTTTTTTATTCTGTAACGTTTTTATACTTTCAGTATGGCCTTAGTCAACGATGAAGTAGAAATAGAAATGAGCTTAGATTCTTATTTGGTATTAAAACCCAGTTCTTGTAGGACTGCTTGTAGGAGTTTTCACAAATTTGATTGCTTTCGATTTTTTCTTATGGATGATTAAAGAGATCAATGTCTAATAATAATAACAGCCATCCCCTAATTTCAAATCGCAGTAATGTGGGAAATCATATAGATAATTCACAAAAAGTTTTATGTCAGGAAATTTCGACATCCATATGACTCGCAAGAAAAAAATCCAATACAAACAGTTTTTCTTCAAAAAATATATTCTTCATGGACCACCCAAACCTTCCATACTAAATTCCGAAAACTGAAAATTTGTATACAAAATATGACTTAGGAAAAATGGGCTGTGAGCTTTGGATGTTGGTTCAATTGTATTAAACATTTGTACATATTATCAAGAAGAGTTAAGAAAGGCGATAATTAAAACAAAAAACTCATAATTTATACAGTTTCCTAGATTCTCAGAACTTTCAGTGCGGCCCTCGTAGAATGCATTACGTATCGAGTAAAACATAACTTCCCAACTCATGGTTACAGTAATATGTCCATAAACTGTGCTATTTACTAAATGACAACGCGGACTCGGAATGAGCTGCAGTAATGGAGTCGTTTATCGTCTTCCCTTGTGACACTTAAATAAGACAGTAATAAGAAAAATACTGAAAACTCAAGCTCATTTTATCCAAGGAAGAATAGTATAGAATACAGTGTGTGGCCTTTAACATGGGAGAAAAATGAAATGAGTGACTCCTTAGATTATCCGCAATAATCCTGTAAAGGTCCCGATGTTTCAAAATTGTTAAGTTTGGAGATATTATTATATTATTGTTTTCAAAGTTATGGCCCTAAGTACTGGATCTTGACATCACGATATCGTAGCTTGTCAGTCGCAAGACATCTTGATAGTATACCAGGTCTGAGTCATAAAAGTTATTTTGTTTTTATTTTTACACTAATTTGTTTGTTTTTTTATTTTACTTTTAGTACATATTCCAAGAATGATAAGTTATTGATAACTTTTAAGTAAAATAAAATAACCCCTAATAACTAACATTCCCAGACAACAAATTACAATAAAAAATTTTTTTATTGCAATATGTGGAAATTAAAGCGGTGGTGGCGCAGTGGTTTAGACGTTTGACTTTCAATCCGGAGGTCGTGGGGTCAAATCCTGGCTCGTAACAATGAGTTTTTCCAAAACTTATGCACGGAATATCAGATGATTTACCATTAGCTTTCGGTGAAGGAAAACATCGTGAGGAAACCTGCATACATCCGCGAAGAAATTCAAAGGTGTATGTGAAGTTCCCAACCCGCTTAATTAGGGCCAGCGTGGGGATATATGAGAGGAGGTCTGTGCCCAGCAGTGGCTGAGACGAGGCCACAAAGACATTTTTAAAGGTTTGTTTACATTGTTCGCAATTTCTACTAACGGCGAGTTTATTTAACTTTCATTTAATTTCAGTCAGACAACTGCGTCGGCGCATAAGCCCTGCACAAACATGCGTCCACACACGTCAGATATACGTTTGATTACCCTTATTTGCTTGCTCCTTGATAACGCGCGACGATGTGACTTTGACAGGGGGTCACTTCGTAATATTCGAAATTAAGGATCCTTAGTGTAAACATGAAATAGATTTAGTATGAATGGTTATTTAAGTATAATATATATTTCTTAATTGAATTTAAAACATATTATATTTTATGAAAATGACAATACGAATAAATGAAATGGTACGAAGAGAGAGGGAGTGAGAGGGTTTGAAAAACATTTTGGAGATCTAGTGTCGGTACTAACACTACTAACTTGGCAGATCTGTGAGGAACTTTTCATTGCGAATAATAAAGGATTTTGATGACAATACATAGGTACTTAAGCATTTTGATCTAAAATCTGTAGATTAATAATTACCATTCAAAATCTTAGACAAGATCTGCTTAGAACATTTTTGCGAGGAAGTCCGGGATCTGGTAGTTTCTCTAGTAGTATTAGTGGTGGTGGGATAAGGATGATGATAATGATAAAACAACCATGACACAGGAAAAAAAAATTGGAGTTAACACATCAATAAATATCATTAACGGGCTTTGATCTCAGGACCGTCAGCTTCGTCAAAACCGACTAATCTACGATGGTCAGCAAAGTATGCACAATTACACACCCCTAACGCTTAAAATTGACCCAAAAATCAGTGGAGCAGAACGCTTAGAATTTTGCTTGTCTTCATTGACCTCTTCATGTCGATGATCTTAAGGTTACCCTCAGCCACCTGTTACCCAAATCTATGTGACCGCAAACCTCATTACCCCTGCGGGCGTTTTAAAAGCGTTTTTCATTCAAATCTTTATTTATACGACCTGCGGCCTTTGCCCTTTACCGAGCTCTGATCCTTAGGACCAATTCGCAATACCTTTGAAATTCACTACTACCCAGTATATATAGACCTCTTGTCTGAAACAAGATAGTATAAAGCTCAGGATCATAATATCCAAGTCACGCTGGCAGATAAATATGTTTTGCGTGTAAGAGTTTGACCTTTAGGAGCGATTTAAAGTAATTAATTATTTTGAAATCTTAAAGGTTTTAGGCCCATTAACGGCTTTACAGTTTTAGTAGGTATTGCGCGATTTAATAGCGGTTTTTATATTGAAGGATTTTGAGTGATGGCTTAAAGGTTCTAGATAATTTGAACTACATAATAGACTCTTTTATCGGGCTTTGTTTCCAAAACTATACATTTTATATGAATTAAATCTAACTAGAGAATTTCTCAAAAAGGTTGTACATTTAGAAGACAGCTTCTATATTGATAAAAATTTATAGGCTAGTAGAGTCAAATGATGCTGAGTAAGATACATCATATTTGCCAAAATGTCCCAAAATGTAATTTATTGAATCAGGCGTTACTTTGCGGAAGTCCATATTAAAGGATGGCCAATATTGCTTTGCTCTTCCGCGATACAGAACGTGTAGCTAATTAGTGTAACCCGCTATAATTACTTGCGTATTTTTTTGCATGCAATTAATAAAAAAAAAATACGCAAATAACTATAACGAACCACCACCAATAACACTATACTCGACACGTGTTTCGCCTCTCTACGAGGCATCATCAGGAGTTGACGATGTTGTTGGTCTGGTGTCCGGCAACGTCGAGTATAGTGTCATTGGTGGTGGTTTGTTATAGTTATATGCGTATTTATTTTTGCTGCGGGAGGGTTTTAAAATTAATTGCATGCAAAAAAATACACAAGTAATTATAGCGGGTTACACTAATTAACTACGCGTTCTGTATCGCGAAAGAGCGAAGCAATATTGTTCGTCCCAAAATGTGTCTATGAAACGTTCTGGATTGTGATGGATCATGCTCAACATCATGGTTTTGGAAGACATTTCTTTAAATGAACCGTTTATGGGATATCTGCACACAAAGTCGTAAACATTTCTATTTTAAACAACAAGGGAAAAATCTACAAAAATCCAATGCTGAATAAATCCTTAAACGGAGAACCACTATTTTGTTACACTCTGTAATAACTTATTCATTCGCCAATTGCCAACGGCATGAAAACTTTCACTAGCCGTATAACAAACTAATAAGTTTAGTTATTTATGCACACTTGCCTCGGTAAATTATGCCAGGCTTATGCTCGGCCACTCCACTTTATTTGCCTCTAAAGTCGTCAAGTTAACTAACTACGTTTACGTTTAAACTCTTAACTCAACGGGCCAGAGTTCGTTCATAAATCATGTCAAAATTTCGCGTTTCTTCGCAGGCTATATCGGTGACATAGCAGATCACGTTTTCGTACTGCAATAAAAATTGATCTTTCGCCTTACCCGCCATGATTGTTACGAATTCTGCTAATATTTCTGCTAAGATTTGGCAAGATATTTAGTTTATTAAAATACCAATAAACTTTTCGTGGTTATAACATAACAACCGTTCGTGTTTATATTTCAGAATCATTGTATAAAATTCCTCATTTCCTGGTCCTTGTTCAATTGAATAAGTATCATGTATTTTTTACGACAATATGACATATTGCTGTCTCAATATTACAATGGTATATTTGTTGCATTTTAAATTGATTTAAACTATTACGATTATCACACATATTTTTACAACAAACATAAAATATTAGCATTACGTTTCGGGGATTACGTTACATCGGTGGCGTTTATGTCAACATGAAATTGCGAACATTGTTACATTGACACTAAGTCAAGATTTAACTGTCTCGAAAATGTAACCTAGAACCCTGTAATATTAGGAAAGCAAGAAAAAGTGGACAATAAAGCGACATGTGTGATGCATAAGTTTTGTCAGCCTCCGTAGCTTAGTTGGTAGTGACCCTGCCTAAAAAGCTGGTGGTTCCGGGTTCGAATTCCGGCGAGGGCATTATTTGTGTATTTATTTATCACAAATATTTGTTCCTTGGTCATGGCTATGTGTTTAAGTATCTATATGTATCTATCTATTATATATATCGTCACCTAATACCCACATCACAAGCCTTCATTGGCTTACCGTGGGACTAGGTCGATTTGTGTAAGATGTCCCAACCCAAGATACACAATACAATACAATACAATACTCTTTATTGCACACCTCGTAACATAAAAAAAGAAGATAACAAAAAAGTCGAATCTTAAAAGTAGAGGTAACACAACAGGCGGTCTTATCGCTAAAGAGCGATAAGACCAAGATATTTATTTATATATAAAAAAATAAAATAAGTGATTTGTAGTAGAGGTGTGCGCCGATGGCCAAACCATCGGCGGCGGCCGCCGGTCTGAAAATGGCCGGCGGCGGCGGCGTAATCGGCGTGATCGGCGTAATGAAAGAGACAAGTTAAAATTTTAAAAAGAAGGGGTTTATTCAAAATTTCTAAACAAAACATAAAGGAACTAAACATTTTTTCTCGCCGCCGGCGGTAAAAAAACTCGCGCCGCCGCCGCCGACGCCGCCACCGCCACCGGCGTGGAATCGGCGTGAACTTGACGAGGCATCACAAAATTACGCTTCTTTTAATACCGACAGTTCAATGTTTTTAGATAGCTAATCGTCATCACCTTTCGACAAGGTTTAACAAATATTATGGTTGTACTGTCGAGTACAAAGATATGTATACGCCTAGAAGTTACAAAATTATGTATCTATTTACGTTATTAACCATGTAGTATTATTAATTATTAAAACCAATAGACATACCTACTCTTAATGTTTCTTCCTGACGACGGAAACCACAGCGGACGCTAACCAGAACCTTCAAGATGTGGTTTGAATCCTTAGGGAGGAAGGTACGATATTTTGTGAAATTCAGCGCTGGGGCAGGAAGTCAAAATTTTCGGGGGAGACCTTAGGGCATTTAGGGCTATAATGTAGTAACGACGTGAAAACCCAGCCGTATCTTCGTCAGAGAAACGGGCTCTAAACTAAAATCAGTAAGCGCGTACGACACGATCTCCGGTGTTCCAATACTCTTTCGATTGAAAGAACAATCGTCAGAACCGGAGGACAAAGGTTTTCGTACAATCTCTAGGACTCTAGGAAGAAGCCATCTGACGAAGATGACTACATCTCGTGGAGAAGTCGTTACTTCGAAGCTGGCAGTCCTTTCCGAAGTAGAAGACTTCTATGGCCCATTATACGCTTCGCATAAATCTCGACCTGATCTCGAAAATGAGGATTCTAGACCCACTTTGATACGCCACTACACCGAAGACCTGCTAGAAGTCAGTATCGGAGAAATCGAGGTCGCTCTTGGGCATCTTAAAAACGGAAAAGCCCCTGGATAAGTAGGATGGCGTTACAGTTGTTAAAAGTAGGAGGTAAACCCGTATTGAGGGAGCTCCAACACTCCATCCAAGCTTTTCAACGCTGTCCGATTCGAAGGGAGAACTTCGGATGCATGGAGTACAAGGGTGGTCGTCCTGTTCTTCAAAAAGGGAGACAAACCCCTAATGAAGAACTATTGATCCATTTCTCTTCCAAGCCATGTCTGTAAGCTGTTCCCAAGAGTGATCACGACCCGTCTTGGGCGGAGACTCGGCGAATTCCAACCTCCGGAACAGGCTGGATTTCAGAGCGGATATGGCACCATAGACCACATCCACACAGTGCGGAAAATTATACAGAAGACCGAGGAGTATAATCAGCCGTTGTGTGTAGCATTTGTGGACAATCAGAAAGCCTTTGACTCGATTTAGATCTGGTCTGTTGTGTTGTGTTGTGTTGTGGACCTTGCAGCAATGTCAAGTAGATTGGCGATACTTTCAAGCGATAAGATGTCTCTCTACGAGGCCACCACCATGTCCATCCAAGTACAGAATCAGCAAACAAATCCTATACAATTGATTGCATAGAGGCGTGACACAAGGGGACGTTATCTCCCCGAAATTGTTCTCAAATACAATGAAGGACATGTTTAAAACGCTGATCTGGAAAGGACGTGGCATCAACATAGCAAGTACGAGAGGTAGTATGTATACCTCGGGCAAACATTGCAGATGGGTAGGAACAACTTCGAGGATGAGGTGAATAGAAGAATTAAGCTAGGTTGGGCAGCATTTGGGAAGCTACGTCGAGTCTTCACATCGTCGATCCCAATTTCTTCAATCACTGCGTCCCACCCGTCATGACGTACGGAGCCGAAACGTGGACACTGACGGTACGGCTGGTCCACAAGTTCAAGGTCACTCAGCGCGCTTTGGAAAGGGCTCTATGCTCGGCTTCTCTCTGCAGGATCGAATCGAAATGAGGTTATCCAGGAGAGAACCAAAGTGATCGATATAGCGTGGAGCGACGATTTGGCAGGATTGAAGAAGGTTGCGTGAAATTAGGGAGGCCTATGTCCAGCAGTGGACTGCGATAGGCTGATGATTATGTAATGTTAAGTGTGAATATTTAACGATAGTTAAAGAGCATTTAAGTAAATCCCACTGACAATTTGAGTTTTGCTATGGAAAATTTCGGTCCTTGCTATTAACTCTATGAACAACTGTTTTCAAGGCCACGCCGCCGATCAATTTTGACCGGCGCGCCGCCGCTGGCTATTTGGCCATCGGGGCTCATATCTACTGCTGCGTAACATTAAGCGTGCGTTCCGCGTCCACTCAAAATGGCCGACTGACTCCCCGCGCTTATGGTGCTGGGCTGCCACCTGCTCGGCGTACGGACGTCTACGCACGCACCCCTCAGCCCCCGCACCTTGCACTCTTGCGCCGTTGACAACGTTTATATTGCCTGTATCGCACACGTTATTTATTGTTATCTCGTTATAACTACAAAACAAACCACGGAAAGTGTTCGCTTCTTAATTTGTTTGGCATGCAGGTAAATTGGCTTTATATTAAATATATTTTAGGGTAATGATGCGTGATCTACCCAAGTACCTACGCGAAGTGTGAGAAATATAATCTAGGATACTTCTATTGACGTGTTGCAATGTACGCTCACAAAGCAGATAAAAAAAATTAAGAATTATTGTCACGCCGATTTCACGCCGGTGAAAACATCGGCGGCGGCGGCGTGGCTAAAATGACCGGCGGCGGACGCCACGCCGATCGGCGCACACCTCTAATTTGTAGATGATCACGAACGATGAATTCACGTGGTTTGTAGATGATCCTGTAGAGTGGCTATTCTGCCCTTTAGTTAAATTTACCTAACGAGGTTACTGAGGGATGACTAAATTACACATTGATTCCGTAAGATAATTAAAATTTTCAAAGAGCATGGGCATTAGCATGTATATAGGCTTAGCCATCAGATTTCTTATAGGGAAGGAAGGGTTAGGCCTAGCGGTAAGGCGTCCCAAGTAACAATCACATGTCTTAAGAGGGTATTGAAGATATCTTGAAGACAATTAGACAAATTCTTGCTGTTGTCTTGGCTAAAACCATTATGTCCCTGAAGATATCTTGAAGATTTCTCCAAGACTGAGTTTAGACAGAGTGGGCATAGTATTTAAGAAAATGTCAAGACAGAGTTAATACTGATGTTTAGACAAACTTAAACCCTACTTAAGAATGAGTATTTAACTGATCATTAACCTTGGATTTCAAGATATCCTGAAGGTTGACTTAAGACTTATAATTAAACTTACAGATATCTATAATACTTACTTAAGTAAGTAAAACTATTAACACCTAGCTGCACAGATTCGATCCTCTCTTAATGAAGACAATTTTAATACTTTTTTTACTAATCGAATCGTATTTTAGAAAACATGGTGAACTATTTTAGTAAAAAGAGAATTCATTGTGGTTTATCAAAATGGCGATTACTCGATTGGTTTTTCCGTTTAATAAAATACGATTTTTGTCCCTACTAGTATGTAACAATTACAACGCATGATTGTTTATCGAGTAAAATTGATTGAAAGTGCCATAAAACAGACGGGCTTACAAAATATTGGAAAAAGAGCAATCAAAATTTTGAATATTATATTACTAAATGAAAAAAAATCTTACATACAGCGCAGAATATTACTTTTCGGTATATATTTCAGATATAAGTGTTGCTATAACAAAAATTTTACTTCAATGTATTTTATTTCTTATGAACTGCGGTCAGAATTTTTTTTTTTTTTTAAATATTTAAAGTACAAAATGGCGTTAATTCTTATTATTCTTAACGTAGTATGACTTTAGACGATACTGAATTTTAATGGTTACTTTAGATAAAGTATAGACAAATTCCATTTGGAGTAGTACTGGTTTAGACACATTATACTAAACTTATCCTTAAAACCGAATTAGTGTAGATCTTTTTAATACTTAATGGGACGCAGTAGAATCTTTAGTCTGACTTAGTCAATGCAAGTGGCCGTCCAACTAATGGTAATATTTATGCCAGATAAGACATATTTAATAGTTTACAGTCAGTAAAAGTAATACATTTCTATGTGAATTCCAGTTAACATCGAGTGGTAAGTGCATAATATATTTTTTAGCCCAATAGGAATACTTTAACCAAAGTTTTATATTTAAAAATCATTAAGCGTAATTGATATTATTTTTTCACTTTTTATGAAGGCTCTTGCTAGCGAATCACATATAAATTATCTCAATTTTATGATTATTAAGTAATCATTTATCTTAATGCGGTCTTGAAGATTTTTTTCATTTCAGTTACAAAAGGTTTTAAAAATTCATTACGTATTGTGGTTTTTCAACACCACAGTCAATTCCAACCGTTATCACAGGCTCATCGTTCACCTCATGAATATTACATAGGATTGGCCAGAATTCATTTTTTTACTTACTTCTGGATGTTGGCAGGTCATCAATATTTATGTTTACATATAAAATCATATTATTATCAAAATTTCTGAAATAATGTTAAATATTTAATTCAAATCCATGATGCCAATATTCTCCTGTACCACAAGATTTGGTATCCACGGACTTTACTGGTATTTCTCAGTGTTCTAGCACCTTTTGGCACAACACCTGGATCACGCTGGTTTATAATCTGCAATAAGCCATTTATTGCAGTTTGAAGTATGTTGTAATCAAGAGACCACTGTCTTAACTGCTCTCTAAAATTGAAATCAATGTAAGCTTTCGATTCCAATTCAATAAAATCATCGCTGTCCTCCGCTACTTTGATTTCCACATATTGAGCGTCATCTTCTCCTTTCTCTCAATCTACAGTACATGCTAATAATGATACTGAAGTATCACTCGACGATGTACTCGGTAATAAGGACAACGAAGTTTCACTAATTGCACTGGTAAGATTTGAAGCACTTTGTCGTGGCACACGATTAGACGATATTTTTTATATTTCTAAACACGCCTACGAAAACCACCAGATCTTTTTAAGTTTTTTATTTGATCCATGTTCTCTTAGTTCCAGTTTGATAAAAAACGTCCCGTTAATACAATTTTTACTTAAATATGATTTAATGTACTCAAAATG
>JALPQI010023696.1:0-14569 GCA_025490895.1 Thaumatotibia leucotreta | reverse complement strand
AAATTATAAACTATGAAACCCTAAAGTACTAACTACTACAACTTAATAAATATTCTAAAAATAAACTTATGGATAGAATATGCTCCCCAGGTCACGTTCATATGTGATGGTGCCCAGTATGCTGGCAGCATTGCCTTTTTGTATTGCCAGACTTAGTCGCTGACCAAAGCAGCTGCCAGCCCTTTAGTCACCAGAAGTGTCGATGAGGCACCGCGAGATTTCATTTAGTAGGTAAACACTTATTTAAAATATATTTATATAACACATAAAATTTACGATACATAAATAAATAAAATGTATGATATAATTATTTTGCGACGATTGTGGAAAGTAAAATTGTGTTAAAAATATTTAATAATAACGCGCTGTGGAACTCAGACGATTAATTGCAAAGCCCTTCATAATAAGAACAGCTATTTCCTTTTTAATGCAATGAACAAGAAGAATTTCGCCATGAAAAATATTAACTGACTTAATAGAAGGCAATATTCAAATAAGTTTGTCTGTAGGTACGTAGCGAGGAGCGGCCCGCCCTTCGAGTGACCTCTAAGGGATTTCTTTGTGTAATACCGGCAGTTCGAACAACGCATCGTGTCATGAAACGGCAGTAAAAGCGCTACAAAATTTCTTATAGGTAATTTGTGGCCCACCTGTTTGATTAGGATAAAAGCCAATTCTCTTACTTCTGGATACTCGTATTACCGCTCACGTTACACTGTCTTCTTTACACTTACTCAAGGCGTCTCAAGAGGGTATCTAATCTATTAAAATAGCAGACTGAAATTCATAAAACTTGAGTAAAGTAGTTTGAATTAATCTTGTTATAATAAAATTTAGTAGTAGTTCATTCTTTAGATAAAATTGTTGTAGAAGTTAATTTCCTGAGAATTTCAGTAATTTTCAATTACTTCCTTTATATGATGAATCTACGAAACAAATGGTCTTAACAAACTACACTAAATATCACTCTAGTAAAATAAGATGCTTGGCTGAAGAATTAAGGTGTATAGGTTGACTTCAAAATGTACCTGTAAGTACCGCTAAGTAGGAAATACATACCGTGACCCCATTCGCAATATTTTGGATGTTATTCTATTATTTTGATATGTTGAAACAATATTCTGATTTTATATATCTGAAAATGTGTAGGTAAATCTTCTATGAATTTATATCTTGGGTTTTTTAACTTTATTGTTGGGTACGTCACTTAGTAAATAACAACCTCGCCGTTATTTACTAATACAATACATAAACCATTGTACCCAAACCGACTTTGCTAGAACTTATAGTTCACTGAATTAACAGCTACTACATTAATATTCCCAGTAATTACTTAAGGGGTACGCCCATTTGTGATTTGTATACGAACGAATGTAATTTTAAAACATTTTATTGATTTGTAATAAAACATCGACGTAAACAATGTCATATTCGTAATAAACAAGTAATCAAAACAAAAACATCGTTAGTAAAATTCTTATAACTACCTACATACTGAAAGTATTTCGTTTCATAATTATGATAGTGATGATATCTCGTCATAAATCACAGGCATTTTACTAAAAACATTTCACATATGTGGTTTTGGAGGAGCACAGTTATTTAGTAATACGTTGCGCCTGCAAAAACCTATATGTGGTGGATTTTTATTAGGTACCTACTTCAATTAACACCCTTTGTGTATAGTTGCTAAGTTACTATTTCAAAGTCATAAATCAATCACATAGCGGATTTTATATGCGCAACGACGGTATGCTATGTACTAGTAGTACCTAGTTAGTACGTAGGTTATATGAAATGTGACTCGTGACCTCTTTTATTGTGCCTTATCTTCTATCCGATTGAAATTAGTATAATGTGATAGACAATCGACTACGCTGAGTATAATTCGATCTGCTCTTGGGGTTGGTTTTCAAATGTCGCCACGCCAGCAAAATGTTATAATCATAATACCTACTGGTATATCCTATTTGTATAACTAATTTTCGCCAAAATATCCTTTACGACTTTACGACAATTGAACCCAAAGGTATCGATACATTATTTCTTTTTAATATACATAAATATACTATTCTTACATTTTATAAGACGCATCTTAAAGCATGGAGTGTTAGTGAAATAAATGGATTACTAAAAATTCATGGACTTACTTGAGTGTGACGTCTTCTTGCAGCTGGCTGGGCAGCAGATCCAGCAACTGCGTGACATTGAGCGCGTCCCACGCGCGGTCCCGCCGCAGCACTTGTTGCGTGCAATTGATGAACGTCTGTATATCTATATCCGAGTCCATTTCGTAATCCGCTACTTTTCATTCGCACACAAACTTTATTCACTTGCTGTTGAGGTCCACAGTAAAAGCATTTTACCACTTGCTCACTTTGTGATGTAAAGCAAGATGCTTTACGTATA
Source organism: Thaumatotibia leucotreta (assembly GCA_025490895.1). Lineage (NCBI taxonomy): Eukaryota > Metazoa > Arthropoda > Insecta > Lepidoptera > Tortricidae > Thaumatotibia > Thaumatotibia leucotreta. Next base: position 12,160 of record JALPQI010023696.1, on the reverse strand, counting down.
TGTCCTTATCATCCATACTGGAATCCATTAATTGCCACTTTTTACTGAAATTGTATTACACTTATAGAAAAAAATTAAAGCAGTTATTAGTAAAAATGGTATCGTTAGGTTAGTTATTGTTGTGAACCTACAGTTTAACAGTTTTTAAACCATTTTTACAATACATATTGCAAAACGAATCGAAGACTTATTTTAGAAACTCAGGGACTTCATATTTAAACTATACCTAAATAAACACTATCCGTCGTTTTTTGTACGTGTTTGCTAGTAAGAGCTTTAATTAAATTATGTATTAGTCTCCCGACGTCTAGGTATGTGAACAAAATTCTCTAATCACTGTTACCGAAACCCTGGTGGAATTTTCCACTTTAAACTCTTAATTTATTAGTCGTGGTTTCTGTGACAATAAGAACTGGGAACTTAGTGCAATGCGGCTTGTTATATAACTAATTTTGGGTATTTAAGTAAAATGTTAGAAGTAGGTACAGATGTTTTTAGTTACCTTACATTTTCCGTAACAAGTAATCTTTGTTTAAATAAGTAAGGAGCTACTACATAAATGTTTCTCAATGGAGACAAGCTTTTTATGGCGATTTTCTCTGTTCGTGTTTATTTATACAGATGAAGATTAATATGAGACATTTCGCCAGGATTACTCTGTAATTTTAGTTCAACGACCCAAATAAGCGTTAATAGCTATCGTATAAGAGCCTATACGTCCACCACACTCATATATCTGACTGGAAGACAAACTGCTTTACGTGCCCCTTGGCATTTCATTTGGATGAGAGAACTTTCTTAATCTTACGCTTGGTAGGTGTAGATATAGGTTATGCCGTATGTATATACATTACAATTGTGCTTATTTAAGTCTAATAAAGTTTAAATTTAAATATAGGTAGATAGAAGCTCACTTCCTTTAATGCATTATGCATTAAGGAAGTAAGCTCCTGGATTAGGTGCCCAGGGGTATAATAAAATGACCTGGTTATAATTAAAATGAAAGAGTGTGGTATAAAAGTATGTACTTACTCAACGTACTTAGAATGAACCAAGCGTACTCGTATATAGGCTAAATACTATATGAAACTGTAATTATTACGCCATCAAGTCATAATGAAGAATATTCTTCGACCCTCAAGAGAACTTTCAGAGATGTAACAAAAAAAGCAACTTCGTTTCTGCGCATTACTTAATGGCAATTTCTCCGGACTTGTTTTGTATTCTCCGCGGCGATCTCGTGCTCTACGGCTGGGCGATCACCGACATCGACACTTATACACTATCTAAACGTACTGAATACTTTATTACAAAAATACATGCACTACGGCAATACATAATGAATTTTTGTTCTTTGAAGTATTATTAGTGCGCTTTGGACTTTTTCACGCTCTACGTGTATTCAATAAGTCTAATATTTACGAACAATTTTCTTAGGTATTTATTGGACACATGGATCAAAAGTTAGAGGGGGAGGCCCTTTTCTCCGTGAATATAGACTTAAAAAAAACTTTCTTTTAGGGCCCAATATTTTTTTAAATACCTTTTCAACGGACTTCTCCCACTAAAGGATATGACTAATAAAAAAAATCGTCCCTACAATACGTGTGGGGGAGGTGTCCATTTCTTTTATTCTACCACTTTGTCAGCGTGACTAATAAATGAATACCTACCTATACGAAATTGAAAATTTTTAGTACTAACGGTCACTGAGCTAGGCTGTGGACAGACATACGGACATGGCGTAATTATAAGGGTTCTTAGCTTACTACGGAACCCTAAAAATAACCTGATGTACCTATTTGTATTACAAGGGTTACTTTTTGTGGAATATTTGTCACGACACAGGTATCAATAAGGATGCATATCACGTCTCCTGGGTACCGTCACCTTGCGTGTGAAAAAGCTTTATAAAAAAAATATTGCAGCATCTTTGTACCTACGAGTATTATTAATACATATGAGAGTACCTTCGCCATACCATCTAAGTAATATCATGTTTCATTTTGGTATAAGAGTCCGGTATATATTTGAAAGCGAAAATCGTTAATAGATCACAAAACATCTACTAAACTTTCGCATTTTTTCTTAAATGTGTTCTAGCGAAATATACACTTATTCAAAAATCACGAGACAGCTCTTAGATTGAGGTACATTATTAAAAAACTAAGAACGCAAATGGAAAAGTACTCCACTTATTCAGTTACAATTGAAAATATCTTCCGTTGTGTGCTAAAATGCTTGTGGATTCTTCTTAGTTACTCCAATGTATTATTATCACAAACATGAGCAAATTCGTAAAAAAAATATTCCAGATTCTTAAACGCGGAAGGAAGGCGGGCATCAAAATATACCGAGTCTAATTATAAGAGATGCTAACTATTATAATATAAGACACCTACCATTATTATTCGTCTTTAATTTTTAGCAGATTTCATATATTTAATAAAAGTTCTAAGTCTCACCTTAGGTACAACAGGGTAAGAGTATCCTGAAAGTTACAACCTAATAGCAAATTAACCTTTTCATCACACTTGCTTTCTAAGCGCGCCATTGCGGGACTAATAGAAAAGTGAAATTCCCTAGGGAATTTAAGTTTTTTAATAAATATATTTTGTCTTATAACTTATTTTTTTGTCCGCAAGTGTGGTGAAAAACATTGTATGTATCACGGTCGGTAAGAGGCATACTAGATGCACAATGTACTATTTTATCAGTACGATTTCATTATCTCCAGTAAAAATGTATAAAACTCGTTATTATACCGACTTCTGAATACATTTACGTAACGCTGAACTTTTCAGAGCAAATCATCAAGTTTTTCGCTTTCTCGCGACAGAAATATTAGCAGGAAAAATGCTTCCGGATATTAACACGGTTCGTGTCTTATTATAATTCCAGTTCATTGAGCCGCGTCAATAACTTTTGTAGCCCAAGGGCTGCGAACAAAACGCTTACAGCGTCAACGTCGAGAATGACAACGGCGGAGCACGACCTAATAGATGTGGTACATAGTACTTGAACATAAGCAGCTCATCATCCACCAACGTTTTTACGCGACGTGTGCGTTAACGCTGTTTATATGAAACCCTCGAATAAAATGTAAAATGACTACGTATGAATCTTGTTCTACCAGTGTGAATCCACATCAGTCCACGAGTCCATTAAATGTCGTTGTAGTTGAAGTAGTTGACAAAGTTAAGAACGATATATCGTCACATTTTCTCTTTGCTTGTAAAAAACTTTTTAAACGTTCACTTTTGAGGGACAATCGACAACCGAAAGATACATTAATAGAAAATCCCCGAGTTAAGTCAAGATTGAAAAGAACCGGCCGATGAGAGACGCATGTATTGGCCACCTCGGTGACGGTGAGCAAATAAGAAATTTGCTATAAGACTTCTTTTGGGGTCCATTAGGTTAGGGTTTGGGGTTATATTAAGAAGGGACTTATTCTGATCTTAATTTACAAGACAGCCAAAAGAATTGTATAAAAATCAGAGATCGGATAAATGTGTGTCATTGTTCGCAATGGACATGACTCCAAAGTTGATTGAATACTTATTCATTTAATAATTTTCAGAAAATTACCTTTTTGACACCGTTTTTGTTAGTAACTATGGAAACCTTTGTGAATAGTCCCCTCAAAGCTTCGAAATCAAATTTGAAGAAATTATTCGTTAAATTATTCATTCAATCAAATTGGGTGCCATGTTCATATTATTGCGAACAGTGGCGCACATTTGTCCGATCCCTGACAATAATAATAATATTATCAGGCGACAACGATCAAAATCACAATCAACATCTTAGAAACACTTCCTTAATAAACTTTTTCTACATTCTGCCGGGCTTGTTTACCTATAGCTGGATTTACATGCATAAACCATCTTTAGGTTTATTCATGTAAAACCAGCGTGACAAAGGTTTTAAAGTAATTTATTGCCTTGACTCCTTACTTGTAATGAAATGCACAGGTGTTGTTTATGGTAATACTTATTACAATATTAGACTAATTATAAAACATTGCATTTTCTTTGGATCTTAGCTGGTATGGCATGCATGAGTAGGCGTGAGCGTACAAACTTTACAACTCTGATAACTGCTGAGAAACTTGTTAAATTAAAATATGAATTTATAGGATAAAACTTTGCTGGTAAACCACTTTAATGTTTACCAACTAATTACCGGCAATTGCTATAAGTCATTATAATTCCAAGCTCAAAACTAATTAAAAATCTAATATTTTTGATCCGATAAAAATGTCAAGTGCAATGTGTAGTGCCGTCAACTGAGTTACGAAAACGATTTGATGACAAATCCAGGCACACACGGTTAAACACGTGCCACACGGTATACAACCACGGTTCTTGTCAGGTGGCCTTGGCAGAAAAACAGTCATCATCAGCCTATATTAGTCCACTGCATGCGTATAGACGTGATAGGAGGTAAATGCCCATAATCGCCACGCTGGGCAAGCGGATTGGCAACCGCAGTAATGTGTCCACTATAATGACGCTGCTGCCCATCATCAATGTTTTATCAAATAATGGTCAGTGACACTTCAATCCTTTAGTCGACTCTTACGACACCCGCAGGAGGAGTTGGGGTGGTGACAAATGTATTCTTACTGCCGTCACCAGACAAAAACAGTGGTAAACCATCTAGCCGCTTGTTGTATTTAAACCATTCGAACGAACGCGCTGCGAGATATCATTACCGAGATATCATACTCGTAGAATTATCCTATAGTCCTGGCATGTCACTGGGACTTATCATGTCCAGCATATAAAGACCCGCTTCGAGCGAAGCGCTTCAAGCACACTTAAGTTTGGGCCTTTTTGTAAACCATGTATCCAACAGAGCCAATTTGAAGGAATTATAAGCAAACCAAAGTAAAAATTTGTTTTGATATAGATCGTATCGTTGTGTTATAGTAATGCATAATTTATATTTTTATTTAGTTATCTTAAAAACGAATTAACTACATACAAAGCATTATTATAAACCGTGAGTTTATTGGAAACTCGTTTTACGATAATTCGACCCATAATTACCTTAAATTATTTAGGCCTAAGTTACAATCAGCAGTAATAAATAACAAATCGTCATAATTGACTATATAGTAATGAAGCTAACAAACCGTAATATATTTTTCAACACACTTGCTCGTAACGTAGGTATTATTGAACCGCTATTAGGCTCATAATCCAAGATATTAAACACGCGTGCTTTTTCATTACGTTATTGTTCTAGTGCGGTAATAACATAACCCGACCAAGTATGTTTGCAAAACATTTGCAAGCATTATGTCATGTAGATGAAGCATTCGAATTTAGTCAGGTTATGTTTATTTTTTAAATTGACCAAAGAGTTGACACGTGGCAGAAATAGCGGAATCCAGAATATTATTTCAAAATACTGTAAATTTTCGCAAATAAATAAATAAAATATTTAAATTGTGTATCCAAATTACCAAGTAATTATAATGTATATTTATTGCAATTTTATTTTATGATATCGTTAATGATTCGCAGTTTTTTTTTATATTGGCTGTTTGTCCTTAGGATCGCTGCCTTACAAATTTGCGCGCGTTTAAAAATTCCTTAGATATGCGCGCGCCGTTTTAGAGTTTGTATTTATTTTGTTATTCGGAGTGGAGTGAATTTCAAATGTTTGTTGCGTTTATTTTGTTGTGTTTACTGTTATTAGTATTACTTTTGTGTGAATTGTGAACCAAGTAATGAACAAGAATAAAATGAATAGGTTAAACGTAACTCTGGGATAGTACCTACTAAGTAAGTAGTAATTACCTAGCAACAAAGGTTAGTAAAAGTGTTACTAAAAGTCGGTTATTCCTCGCAAGTGTGTTGAAAAACGTCGTATGAAACTCGTGTGCATTGATCATTATACTCTCTGCTATCTTATGCGCGCTCGCTTGCAGCTCGCGCGCACAATACCGCCTCGAGTATAACGATCAACTTAGCACACTTGTATCATAATGTACTATAAAACCAGCAGTTATTTACAAGATATTTATTTATTTATTCTATTTTGCAAGTAGTTAGGAAAATTCAGGACGAATTGGAGTCCAATTAAAATAACCCCTTTGGGGGATTACCCAGTTATCCACATGCTCATGCCACGTTTTTATGCTTTTATGCTATTTATTATTTACGAGTACGTAGTCATAATAATACCTAAAATAACTTATATATTTTGATGATATCAGATATCATAGTGGCAATAACGGAACCCTTTAGATTCGTTTTGTCCGTCTGTCACAGTCGATTTACTCTGGAACTTCAAGTAATACAGTAAGGATAAGGATAATAATTATGTTTTGTATTAACCGTTACAAAATTGTCATACTAAAGTAAAAACTAAATTTGGGTGGGAACATAATGGTTTTTTTACGATGCGAGCACCATGAGACAATATATAGGTATATGTATAATAAATAAAAACACATACTCGTAGATACTTAAGTTCATAGACAGCGACGACCGAGGAAAAAATATTTGTAATAAACAAAGCCACACATAATGCCCTCGCTGGGATTCGAACCCGGAAACTACAGCTTCGTAGGTAAGGTTAACTACGTTACGGAGACTGAGCTTTTTCAGCCAGCTAGGTATAAATATAAAACTCTAAAAAAATGGTTGTATATCATAAGAACACTCTGTTCTTTCAACGATTTTTGGTTTGATCAAAATATATCTTATACGTAGGTAGTTATTTACCTAATTGTAATTTTTATATTTGCTGCTACGGAAGCGACTCGCACTTGGCTGGTTTTATTTTATCTGAAATGACCTATAATAGGTAGTCGAGCTGATTAAATGTGAACCTATAAGGCCTATGTTTTAGTAGCTCATGTTATTCGTTTTCTATTGTTTGTAATTATTACATGACAGCACGAATTAATGAATCAAAATTCGTGACCGAACAGTGCGATAAAATTAACTTCGTCCGCATAGTATTAATGTAGTTTGTTTGGAAAGTGAAGGCACGTAAGATTAGCAATGCACAAGTTGCGGAACATTCTCAAAATTGCGGGAATATACTCGGAAATTTCCGAGAATTTTCATGAGAATTTAAGAGTAAGTGCCATTGAGAATGTTTCCATGAGAACTTATAAAAAAGTGTCACAATGGAGTAAACAAGGCATAAAATATACCTTCAAAGGCATGTAAATACAACGGTTTTGGCATGATAAGATTGCTTGAAAAATTTAAATTGCCGAGAACATTCTCTACGGAAGTTTCGCAACTTTTGAATGTACCGAACGTGCCGTGCCTTGCTGCTAGACGCTTGTCACTCTCCGCGCAAACTCTACAGGTTACCCAAAACAATTTGTATCTCAAAATTCTAAAATATTCATAGTTTTTTTAAAAATCAAATCTAGTTTCTGGTTCAACGAGTTTGAATGAGGTTTTTTATCTACCTAAAACCTCGCTTTTCTTCTTCTCCTGTAATGAAATCACTCCATAGTTTTATTTTTAGAAACTAAAACCTTTTCGTCTTTAGTGGTCTTATCTAGTGAACAATTTAATAACTTAAAAGTGCGCAGTGTTTCAGGTAAGCTGTTATTTTTATGATTCCGTAGTAAACTAGGAACCGCCAGTTTCGCCATGCCCGTCTGTCTGTCGGCAACATAGCTCAGTGGCCGTTAGTAGGCACTAGATATCTTCAATTTGGTACAAATACACATATTAATTATGCCGACAAAGTGGTATAGGTAATAAAAACTAGATTTTTTTTTTGGGTACCTCTCCAACTAGTAAAGTGGGGATGATTGTTTTATTTGCTGTAATCCTATAGTGTGGGATATCATTTGAATAGGTATCTTAAAAAAAATAAGGGTCTTAAAGTAAAGTTTTTTCTAAAGTCAATATTTTTGGAGATAACCGCTCCATAATGAAAAAATCACGAATAGTGGGATTCTAGAGTACCTACTTCAAAATAAAACTATTATGAACATAATCGGCTCAGCCCTTTGAATAACTACGGAACCATATACTGAGCATGGCCCGACATGCTCTTGGCCGGTGAATTCAAAATAAAAAGAATGCAATCCAATAGGAAATTGAGGTTTGACTAAAATATTGACTCAATTATTTTGGTACGTTGAATGTTGCTTATTGCTGAGAAAACTAAAATGAAGCCTTCGAGAAGATTATTTATTTGCGTGAAAGTTCGAAAGAAGTCAGCATAACTAGGTACGCAGACTTAACTAGATAAAAATCCACGATTTAAAAGTTTATCTGCCTCTCATATTTCGGGTCAAACATATTTTGAAATCTTTCCCTTTACAGGATTATTCATTACTGACTTAACTTTGTACTTGTATGAATAGATACGTCTACGTTCAATGCCCTATTTCAAAATGTCAAAAGAAAATTATTAAATTTTCGGATTAATTTAATTGGATTTTGGTAAAAACAACTGTATTAGCAAATTTAATTAGGTTTTTCTTTTCATGCAGTTGAATATGGAAAAATGTTAGCAACAAAGCAAACTAAAACATCACAATTATGATAATAGACGTACTAGGTACTTGGTAAGTTACGACAACGTACATACATATTTTAGTTATTTACTTACAGTAGGTAGTTACCTATTCGATCCATTTCGATCGATCGTCCTTATTTTTAAAGTTGATAAGCTTCAAGTATACATCTGGCCAACAATTAATGTTATATTTATTGTATAGATTTTTAATACAATTTTCGCTCGTATAATAAATAACGTTTAAAAAAAGCGTACCCATTTTACATGAGTTAATATAAGTATCTAAATCGATAGTGAAATCATTGTGACAACGTTCTGGAAATTGACTTCTTCGCGTCTTTATATTGTAATATCGCTTTTGGTTAATCCACAATGCGGCATAATTATTTTTGTTTACATTGTAATACTGTAGCGCAGTAGCAAATTTTACGCTTGTTTATACCTTGAGAGTGCTTACGCCATGTAGTTCAATTTGTGATCCATGTGACAAATAGATTATTTTCTGAAATTTCCCATCGTCTTAAGATTTTATGTCTTTATTTATGGGTTGACACCGTGCCCCTAACCAAGCAATTTGTCAACGTTAGCATAAGTAGATTGTAACTATCTCAGGACTCAGTGAATAAAACTGCGTCTGACATTTTTGAGCTTCGTTTGCGATATTTTGATTTCGTCTGGGCCTGTTCTTCAATATATCCATTAGTCACGGAATTTTGTAACATTCCTTTTGTAGTATGATATCGTAAAAGAGACCGTGCCACGCAAGCCATTAATCATCGGCTTTGATTATCGCTTTAAGCTTAATTCATTTATCGCCGTGCCTATTGACTGTCTCCGACAGCGGCATTCAATAGAAAAGATCACACAAAAGTATTGTCAACTAGACACAAATCATAAATTTGTTAGAAATATGTAGAACGGCATGAAATCCTTCATAATTAGCTTTCCTCATAATTGCTGATGACGCTGTGAGAATAAACGCTAAGCTCACTTATTTGTATATTTCAGTGCTACATACAAAATTAATAGTGAAGTAACCTAAACTGGAATTCGTTTTTCTATACATTAATTTAGCTTAATTTTAAAACACTTAATAGGTATGTTATGCATGAAAAAGGAACTGGTGTAGACTACTCATTTCGAGCGCTGATAATTCAACCACTCAGTATTGTGGCTTGAAGCAGAATTAAAATGTGACACATTTTGATTGTTTATATTAAATGATGAATTTCATTAGGTAACACCATCAGTAATATTTTCCTAAATGACATACGAACAAAAGATAAGCTATTAATGTTTGCAGGCAACTGTAACTACTCGTAATATACAATCATAAAAGAAACAACATCAATGCATGTTAGATTTTGTTGAAAATGCATGACTACGAGACGCACCATCACAACTAATTACTTCCTTGTGATGGTGCGCCTCGTCGTCTTCTTAGACATGATGGCAGTAAGAAAATCAGGCCCATGACAAAAAACTGAAACCAGTACGCAACCCAACTGAAACAATATAATTATCCTCGATCACAACAACATGTACCTAAATATCAACAAGTTTTTGGTAGCAGGATAGAGCAGTGCCGGCGGAAAATCGGCAGACATACTAGTATTATTTTCAAAGCGTAGATTGCTTACTAAAACTCTTAATTCTCATAATAATTCTTTAACAGATCAATTAAAATAATACATTTCAGGAGTCAACATCTGAGGTCCATCTTTAGCTATAATATACGGGGTTTTAACACCAGGCAGGCTTTTATTGAAAGCGAGGATTAAGATGCAGATTTTTAGCCAAACCGTGAACATTATTTTATTAAAAATTCTAATTTTAAAAGTAATTAATTTTCTAAGAAAAGTTCAGTGAGATGCAATGTAGCAACTTCAAGATGCATCGTTAATTAGTGCTCGACAATTACATTCCGCTGCCACTCGCAACGTTTGACAACTAAGCAGGACACACATTACATTGATCGTTCGAAGGAAATAAAATGAATTGTACAGTTCATTTAAATATTTCTCAACTCTTAATAGATACTTGAAAACGATTGCCAGTAATGCGTATTATTACCCATTTTCGTAAAAGCCTGGGTCGTTGTGACATACTGTACCTATATCACATAGCTTTTAGTATTAAATGGATAGAATGGTCGAAAAAACTTTCATAAATAAAAGCTAGTTAGGTTTTTTGATTTTTATGAGTGATTTGCCTGAATCAAAAAGGTAGGTTTTCTCAACGGTTGACTGAAATCGGAGTAGATAAGTACCTACCTGTAAAGTGTATCCATGGAAAGTTACTGGGAGTTTTACAAGCATACGTCGCAAACAAAGTTCTAACTGTATGTAGGTAATGATAGGTTATATTTGTGTTCTAAGTACCTAAATAAGCAATAAATAAAAAATATTAATCAAGTACCACATATTTTAACTTTCTTCATACGTGTTGATTTCCAATTAATTCCGTTTAGGCCACATTATTTTCACACACTTCGCAATTTAAAGTAAGTCGTAAAGTCTCAAAATTGTCGTTGTTGAAGTAATTTATTATATAAATAGTTAATAATAATTATTTACACTAACACAAACAAACATTTTACAGTGGAAAGTTTGTTACAACTTTTTATTTGTCTGTAAAAAACTTTTCCTTGCTTTTTACATTCTTACTACATTTCAACACTATTGCACTTGCTTTTAGTATGAAATCGGTTTATTTATTATTATCTGAAAATTTTCGAACGATAGGGCAGCACCCTTAACACGTGATGGTCTGACCGCGCGCGGCTCTTGACTGACGCGACCGCTATCTCTACGGGAGCTTCTGCGAAGCATTTTTATTAAAACCCAGTCAACTGCTCCGAACAGATGCTTAGAGATTTTCTCATTATACAGCCTCTTAAGGTCACTCACTAACAAGTGAAAAGTCTTCTATAGAAACGTCTAACTTTTCTTTAAATGGTAGGAGGTATTGCGTAACCGAACGCCGCAAATACCGGCACAGATTTTGGCTTTCAAGGGTGAATTAAATATGATTTATTATTGGAGTAAAATGTTGTTTCTTATACTAATATTTTTACTACAATTTTATTATTACATGCTTAATATTTTTTATTGCCTTACCTAGTTGGTGCATTTATATAATTTAATGACGGTATATACCTACCTTTCATTAGTTATCGCAGGTTTGTGCGACGTCGTAAATTACTGCCAACATTCCACAGCGTTGTCTTGGACTAACACGATTTTTCCGCACATTATATTGTTTAGGGGCCCCCATTTGTGTGTCTACGTTGATTTGCGAATAATTATTATTAAAATTGTTATTTTGATCGTACCACAAACTAGATAAAACATAAAATTCTAGGTCGTGGGTGTTTTAACATATAACTTTATGAAACACCACGTTGGTTATTTGTAATGTACGAGTAGTCCGTTTCTTCATCATAACTACCGTAAGTTTACACAAAAGTTTTAAAAGGTTTCATACTCCTCAATTAATATACCTACTGCCAAAATTATACTAAGAGATTCAAATAATGTTATAGGTACGTATTTTTTTTTTTTTACACCACGTCGGTGGCAAACAAGCATACGGCCCGCCTGATGGAAAGCAGTCACCGTAGCCTATGGGCGCCTGCAACCTCAGG
>JALPQI010023695.1:0-16992 GCA_025490895.1 Thaumatotibia leucotreta | reverse complement strand
AAAGTAGTTATCTTACAAAATTTCTGAAAAAATTACGTCAAGTAACAACAAGTCACACATGGTGTTCTGTTTAAATACTCATTCACTATTGTATTTTGATAAAAAAAATAGTAAGATAAAAAAATCTTGAATCTATACAGGGCTGGATACCATATTAATAGCATACCTACCTATGTACGGTCTGCTCTGTCACTGTCAGACCTAATTAGACCCGCCATTGAGATTGTCTGATTAATATGCTCATTGTTTCCATTGGCCTATAGGTACCACAAAACTTTACAAGCGTACAATTCTACAAAATTGTATAAATTCCCATACAAAAAGTTGTCAATTTTGTAGAATTGTACGCTTGTAAAATTTTGTGGTATAGGGGCCATGTCGCACTCTACTTACCTAAATTATTAACTGTTTGCGATATTTACGGGACCTCGTAGAAAACTGCCAATGTTGCGACGGATCGAATAATTCCTATTTTAGCGCAGGTGATATTTTGGATACCAATTTTATTTCTACACTAGTGTATTTTACTGACTGTAAGGGGTGACTCATAACACATGCCCGACCTACAACCAAAGCACAAGAGTGTCATAATAGTAATGCGTAGCCCGTCTCACCAACGAAGTACTGTCCCGTTTCTTGTGGTCTAAGTTATCCAAAACTTCAACTAGGCCAGTTTCATCCTCTGTTTTGTCACTGTCAGACCTAATTAGACCCGCCGTTGAGATTGTCTTATTAATATGCTCATTGTTTCCTTCCATGTCGCACTCTACAGACCTAAACTAATGACTCTTTGGTCTGTAGAGGTCTGTAGAGTGCGACATGGAAGGAAACAATGAGCATATTAATCAGACAATCTCAATGGCGGGTCTAATTATGTCTGACAGTGACAGAGCAGACCGGCCTAGTCGAAGTTTTGGATAACTTAGTCCAGAAGAAACAGGACGGTACCTCGTTGGTAAGATGGTCTACGCATCGCTCTTATGATACTCTTGTGCTATGCAAGTAGGTCGGATATGTGGTGTGAGTCACTCCTCAGAGTCAGTAAAATATACTAGTGTATAAATCAAATTGGTATCCTAAATATCAACTGCGCTAAAATAGGAGTCGTTAGAGCTGTCGCAACATTGGCAATTTTCTACGAAGTCCCATATATATCGCAAAGAGTCAATAATGTAGGTCTGTAGAGTGCGACATGGAAGGAAACAATGAGCATATTAATCAGACAATCTCAATGGCGGGTCTAATTAGGTCTGACAGTGACAGAGCAGACCGGCCTAGTCGAAGTTTTGGACAACTTAGTCCAGAAGAAACAGGACAGTACCTCGTTGGTAAGACGGGCTACGTATCGCTCTTATGATAAGCTTGTGCTATGCTAGTAGGTCTGACATGTGGTGTGAGTCACTCCTCAGAGTCAGTAAAATACACTAGTGTAGAAATCAAATTGGTATCCTAAATATCAACTGCGCTAAAATAGGAGTCGTTCGAGTTGTCGCAACATTGGCAATTTTCTACGAGGTCCCATAAATATCGTAAAGAGTCAATAATTTAGGTCTGTAGAGTGCGACATGGAAGGAAACAATGAGCATATTAATCAGACAATCTCAATGGCGGGTCTAATTAGGTCTGACAGTGACAGAGCAGAGCGGGCGGGAACACTGTTTGCGTGTTGCAGCCGCATTCATTGTTTTCGCGGCATTGTCCCGCCCGCTTTGTCCTCTGTACACACTGTTTATTACTATTGACTATCTAGTTGGATATTTAATATAAAACGTGGATTTTTAAAATGGGATGCCGAAAGAATATGGCCCCTATATAGTATATACGTATATCTATAAATAATAGATGTTCACGTAAAAAGTGACAGATAGGTACGTTTAAAGTTAGGCGCGAAAGTACGTATCCATATTTAAGTATAAATTCATGATAGTTACGTAACAGATCAGTTACAACGTGGATCCATTTGATATTCACCAACATTCAAAATTAACATCTAAAAGAAATCGTTTTTGAACTTCAGCTGCTATAATTAATATAATTAGGTGTGTGTAAGTATGTCTGTGGCTTAGTATATTTTCTTTGTGGGTAGTTTTGTATACTTATTTTCTTATTTTGTTGGAGGTAGATCTATCTAATTTCCTCCATTTATCAGTCACCCGTAGACCATGAACCCCGTAAAGTGTTCGAAACAAATTGAGTTGAATATAATTCGTTAAAGTAGTTTTATTTCATAACTATGTACTTGAAATTTAACTGTCTATTCATGGATTCTTCGTTACAAGGATTTGATTTATGGTCTTTACTGTGTTTACATTTATTTATCAGCAGTTCTAGGTACTTAAGTGTGAGGTTTAAGTTGAAACGTCTATCACTGTAGGCTTATGATGGTGGCCATACACCATCGTGAGTGCTGACTTTTGGCCGAAGGGCATCGTGTTTCGGCAGTTCCGAGGCAATCTGCCGAATCCTACGCCGGATCAGACGACGTAACTGGGTCACGTGATTACGTCATCTAATTCAAACTTAGTTTTAGGTTGTATATGTGTTTTTTTGTAGTTTTGTAGTTCACAGTGCCTTAGTGTTATAACTGTAATGCTGTGTAACTAATTTGAAAAATAAATAAATAATCCTGATGTATGCCAGTCAGATAAGGGATAAATCTTCAACTACAAATTTTTAGCAATGTTGAGCTTTTGCCTAAGTGATGACCAGGGAATGGAGTTCTTATACCTAGCATGGTCGGGAAAAGGCAACAATGAAGTCGATTATAGCATTAAATTTTCAATCGTACTTATTATCATCCTTATTATATTTTTGCCCAAAAGCTATAAAAGCATTCTGGTTATTAAAAACTACTTATATCACAGGTGTTTATTAACATTGTAATTTCATAGCTCTAGCTAGATTCTACAAAAAGAGGAGAAACCTGGAATATTATCTCATTACATGGCTCTTTGCCTTTCTTATAGCAGCAAAAATAAGAAACATTTTGACTATAATTGAAATGGGTATACCTACCATTAGCAGATACTTACATTACTTACAATAGTATCATTGAGGAGTTGTGTTATTTAAATTTAAATTTTTATAGCAACTCCATTCATTGCTTTAGGCTGATCGTACTAGGAAAACTCCGATGCCTGGCGATGACTAACGTAAGAATTTTACGAGTTTACAGCCCCGGTACGGGTCGGGGCGTGTCATCCAACACTTCGGATTATCTCAGTCTTGTGTCATGAAAGTGAGGCATCGTACAGATAGTCTCCGGTTAGGCACGCGGCCTCAAGGTATATCTTCCATGTGTAAATGGTACGTTGTGGTGGTGCGGCGGTATCTCCGGCTGAAGACCTCAAGCGTCGCAAATATGCTGCCCTCGGTAGTAGTTACATCTCTGGGACGTTTGGGGTTGAAACTTTGGGACCGTGAAGGCCAAGTGCGCGTCGCCTCTATAAGGATATTTCCAAGCGCCTTATAGAGGCGTCACGTGATCAGAGGGCTGGCAAGTATTTCGCGCAAAGACTGCATAGCAGTCCCGTGCGGCAATGCCGCTAGCAGCTTTCTGGGCACTCTATCTCCCCAGCAGTGACTATTTTTTATTCCTAATTTATGAACATATTGTGAAAACACAAATCAAATTATTTATTAACTAAATATTTTGATATTTTCTTTGGTTACCGCGAGGATTACACATGAAATAAAACTATGAAAACGGATAAACTCGCATATATTAACTAATTTTAACTTCATTCCGACGGACCCTGTAAAGTGTTCGAAACGTCGGAATGAAGTTAAAATTAGTTAATATACGTGAGTTTATCCCTTTTCATAGTTTTATTTCATAAATATTTTGATTTGTGCTTTTATTTTTTCCCCAGTAGTCACACTACTTAATACTATATAAATTATAAATATTGGATGTGATATACCAAAAAAAAAACGACCAAGATCACCAACATCCGAGGTGGGGATCGAACCCACGTGCTCAGCTTTCGCGGCTGATGCCTGCACCCTTCGGCCACTCGGGCTAAGCGACTGGCTAAGACCGAGCCACCTCAGACGTTGACGTCCAATATTTATAATTCGTAAATATTGGACTCATCATATTATGTTTAAGGTTTTTTTGATGTGACTTTTCTTGTGTTTCTTGAAATAAAGTATTTTTTTGTTCAGAATTCCAGACTTAGGGTTGATTGCACCAACGGTACTTCCAGATCAGCAGAGTTCTACGGAATTTCTACACAATAAAGGTTCGCGAGCGATGGCTATTAATTAACTCTCTAAAATTTGACCGGTGAATAAAAAAATAACATTTATAACGCACAGCTAAGCGCCAGACTCAAACGCCATTCAATTTTAAATGAATTATCACAAACGGATTACTGATCAGTGAATACGTCGAAAGCAGCCAATATTTGGTTTAATTTCCGAAAACGTGGTAACAGATAAGAGCACCTGCGTGAAATGCGCTTAGCAATTGCTACGCAAGCACAATAGACTGCCAAATCAATCTGCCTGCGACAGATGTATAAAACCATTGTTGTCACTTTAAATTGAGGCTAACGACTATGAATTAACCCTTTAATAAGTCTGCTTTGACAGTTCCACAACACAAGCCGTATTGCCAGTTAAATGAAAATTATTTTTAGGCCTTATAAAGCGTGAGAGGTACTAGAAAACAACACGTATCAAGTCCTTCGCCAAATAATTTGCACACAGGTTACAAATTATACTTGAGAATTATGACTAACGTCAAAGTCAAACATTAAAATATTATCGAATCGGGTCACTCACGTAAATTAAGTCGATGATTGCTCGATATGTTTCACCCGTTCAAGTACACGTCGCTCTTTGGCCGAGGGTGCTACGAGTTACGAGTTTCCTTTTCTCACGTCTAAAATTAACGTCTTTTCGCACTAGCGTGCAAAAAAGGACCACCTGGTCTGAAATAGTACATTACGATACAAGTGCGAAAAAATTTAAGTTTGTAACGAGTGGAGATAAATTAAATCACGACCGAAGGGAGAGCTTTCAATCGACACGAACTACGAATTTCGTTCGCACTTGTACCGTACGACGTTTTTCAGTAAATATGGCCCTCCGAAGATTTCGACCTGACGTAAAATGAACCTTCTCGCAATAGCGCGTAAAAAAACGCTACCTGTACTGAAAAAGATGTTTTAACGAAATAGTTGGGTCTGTAACTCTGTACCAAGTTAAGGGTTAAGTAAGATAAAATTAGTAAAATTGGTTTCACAGTAGGTAGTCGTGGTAGCCCATAAAATGCCGAAACCTGCGCCAGTACCTACTTGAACAAATATACTAAGTATACTGTTCGTATGTACATACACAGATCTTATACGATTTACATACTCGTAATTACATATATTATTTATAAATAACATGAAATCATGTTTTTTTTTCTAGGTGAGGTTTCATCATCATCATCATCAGCCTATGATAGTCCACTGCTGGACGTAGGCCTCTCCTATTAACTATGCGTATAGACGCATTAGGAGGTAAATGCCCATAATCGCCACGCTGGGCAAGCGGATTGGCGATCGCAGTAATGCGCCCACTATGATGTTAATGACGCTGCTGCCCATCATCAATCTTTAATCAAATATGGTCAGTGACACTTCAATCCCTTAGTCGACTCTTACGACACCCGCAGGAGGAGTTGGGGTGGTGACAAACGTATTCGGTGAGGTTTATTTATTTAAAATTAACACTAAAATAAACTAAACTAAATAAGTGCCTTAAATTAAAACTTAAAAACTATTATTTACATTTCAGATATAAACTAAAATTGATGTCGACTATATTAAGTCCCCCAGGTCTTGTTGGCTAGTTGGGTTCCGTAACTCTTGAAGGAAATATAAACCCTTACACGATTACTTCGCTGTTCGTTTGTCGATCTGTCCATTAATACCTATTTTTAAGATGTGAAAAATTACAAGTCTACACAGGCTAAAGTCATGGTAGTAAATTTTTGTGATAATTTTAACCCTATAACTAATATCGGCATAATTAGTCACGATAATTCATATGGCAATATATTGTTTAACTAACGATAACAATCAATTACGATAAATCAATAATTCATGTAAATTATGGCTTCAGCACATCATTTCTTTCCCTTATCGACGGATCAACAGCCAGCGCGTGAGATATGACACATAATCACCTCATATACATAATTCACAGCATCCACAATAGAGCATCGGCATAGACCACGGCATTGCGCATATTAATCAGCCTATTTCAATGGCTCTAATTAGGGCTGACACTGACAGAGTTACACTAAGCGGTGAACATTATACACACCACCTTCAATACACCGGCGAATATGCCGGCCAAGCAATCTTCCACCTTCGAGCCACGCGATAAAAGTTATTGCATTCAAAGTATGTGTAAGGTATGTTGGCACAAATTACAGGATACCTTCGTGTGGTGCGCTGCCTATAAATTCGACCGTCAGGTGTTTCTCTGATGTCAACAATTTTAGCCGGTAAGAAAGATTCAAGGTCGGATCGAATGGCACGAGTGTCAAAATTTAATGCTATGGGTGACGTCGGGGTCGTGATCCAAACTGTGAGAAACCTGTTAAGATGATCTTTCTGGTTTCCCATGGGGCCGATATGAAAATCGTTCTTTTTTAGACTAGTACAGTTGAAGTTCATTACTAGTTCATACTAGAGAATGCCTCATGGCATTAAGTCCGCCTGTTGTACTTTAAGTTTTACTTTTGTGCAATAAAGTTTAAATAAATAAATAAATACTATGCATATATTTCTCCATACTATTCCATACTTATAATGAAATATGACTGGAAATCATGAATACTTCCGCACCGGTCATTATGAAAAGCGTTAACATTTTTCCCGATTCTCATATTTTTTCCTTGAAAAAGCTTGTTCAAAAATTCCATCTTAACACGTTTCTCACAGTTTGAATCACGACCCCAATGTCATCCTGTATAAATGCTGATATCTACTTAATCTCTAGGATCTCATATTTTAACTGGAAAAAAAATCCTTTTTTGCCATATCAAGGAAATGTAATAATGTAAACATTGTCATATCAAAAAATATATGAAAAAAAATGCAACTCGAAACAATTACTACATATATACGTTATCATCATCAGTAATTTCAAACTTTCAAACAGACTTGAAAGAATTAAATTATATTTTGCTAAACAAATTATGTTATTTTAAGATATCTCTCTATTATTGATAATCAAGACCTTTATTCGTCCTTGCCTTTCTTGCCAAGAAGAGCCAATTAGCAATCGTAACATTTTATTTTAAAAATAATTAACGATTCTTAGAAACTTCGAAGTTTTAATTTCAGTTCATTCATTCTTACTCAGAAATAAAAGAAAACATTTGCAGCTTTATCATTTTAGCGAATTACGTCTCGGCTCATACACTTACTTTTCTTATTCCAACTTTTGCTTTTAGTATACTATACAGCGTGTATTCTCAATATTATTCAAACCGCAACCAAATGTAGTTGCGTATTATGAGCCGATATTGCAAGATTATATACTGAAGACTAAGAATATGTCTGCCTTGGCCAGTTAATGCAGTTGGGTAGATACAACTTTGAAAAGGAAGCTAATAGGAGGATCCAATTGGGTTAGGCAGCGTTTCGGAAGTTGCAACAGATATTCTCGTCGGATATACCTCAGAGCCTAAAGACGAAAGTTTTTGACCAGTGCGTCCTTCCTGTTATGACGTACGGATCTGAGACGTGGACGCTGACTGTGGGGCTAATCCACAAGCTTAAAGTCGCGCAACGTGCTATGGAAAGAGCTATGCTTGGGGTCTCTCTAAAGGACAAAATTCGAAACGAAGTGATCCGCCAGAGAACCAAGGTGACCGACATAGCTCTGAAAGTTAGTAGGTTGAAGTGGCAATGGGCTGGCCACATATGTCGCAGAAGATAACCGCTGGAGCAAGCGTGTTCTGGAGTGGAGTTGGTAAACGTAGCGTGGGACGCCCTCCGGCTAGATGGCGGGATGATTTGCATAAGGGGGCTGGCAGAAACTGGATGCATAAAGCAGCAGACCGAGCTCTGTGGCGTACCTTGGGGGAGGCCTATGTCCAGCAGTGGACTGCAACGGGCTGATGATGATGATGATGATGATGATACTAAAGATTAACCACTAATATTTCTTGGAAATGTATCGAGCAGCTATATGATGCAAACACTAATCCAACATATAGAAGAATCAGACAGCTATTGACAGTTGTGCAAAGTTTTAGTAGGTATGTGGCGATACATTGCACGCTGAATAATTTTCTATGGGGAAAAATATTTCCTGTTTATTTGGCTAAATTTTCCTCCAGCCATTTAAGGCAATATTAAATAATAATATCAAAAATAAACAGTGTATTTTTCTATCTATCATTAAATATATATGAGAGCAAAATTTGCGACTTGTTATAAATTAAAATTTAAAAGTTATATCCTCTATTTGACCTCGCAGATTTACAACGCGGCTAACTTCCGGCATGTTTTATTTGCAACAAAATGTGCCTCGCTTACTTGAACAACTAATCAAACTTCAAAATGCGGCCATTAACAATTAAAGAGCTCTTCTGAACTAATTAAAAATGAGCATTGTCATTAAAACGGGCGCTTCTTCGACACAATTTGGACTATTTAAGTGCTTACGACCCGCTTCTGTCCAAGTCTGAGTTCCGAATAAAGAATTAATTATGAAGTGGAGAAGGCCAAGTTGGCGACGGCCGACTTGCGAGTTGGAACCGGTTACAATTTGTGGGAAAGTCGCAGGTGCGACTCGGGCCTGAAAACTTGGACTCCCGTACACACGCTTTGTTGCCTTCGCGGATGATAAAGTTGATTTGAATCTCAGATTGTAGGTGTATTATAAACTTGCTTTGTGACGCTTTGAAACTTATTGTCGGGAGTAGTTTGTATCCATCGTAAGTAGAGAACGTTTAGTTGCGACACGTTTACGTACGCACGGCTTTGCTCTGGCAAGGTAGAGACAAGTAAGCACTGACGTGCTATGAATAATACTGTTTCTGTAGCGTTTTGTGCAGAATAGTAGAATAGGACACAGCGGGTTGTGAGCCTGAGCCATTCTCTGGGGACTATGATGATTAAAAATGCTTACTATTGTTGTTGCAGAGTATACTTTAGAGCTGAGCTTTACATGAAATAAACTAAAATTTTAAAATAATCGAAATTACATAGAATGTAATGGTGTAATTAAATAAAAGTATTTATTTGTTACAATAAATTATATTTTTAAGAAACCGAAATCATGTCGTCCTTATCCATCATTAACCCATTTTACCAAACAAAAAAAATGGCATCAAAATTTAAAAATTTAATTTGTACTGTAGTCAGTACCTATTATTGTAATTTTTTAAGTATATTTTGTTGATAGCGTGCACATGACATTAATAATTTAGTAGATAACTAAATAAAATAATTGTATCAAGCTACAATGAAAACAAAAATAATTGTAATTTACAAAGTTTCTGTATGTGTTTACAACTACTTCATTCTAGATGATCGTCTTTGCTACTTACTGAAGGTGCTAAGCTAACACATAAGTCATGCAAATTTTAAGAGTTGATCATATGGGTAACGTATCTATTCCCACTGAACTAGTTTCATGATGGGAACAAAGCCGAAATCGCGAGAAAAAAACAGCTGTTTCATCAAACATTTATCGACGTGTCTTATAGAACACATGTCTTAATATTATGACCACCTATTAAAATATCCCGTGGCCGTGTGGTGACGGCAGTAAGAATGCATTTGTCACCACCCCAACTTCTCCTGTGGGTGTCGTAAGAGTCGACTAAGGGATTGAAGTATCACTGACCATTATTTGATAAAAGATTGATGATGGGTACATGCGTCTATACGCATAGTAAATAGGAGACGCCTACGTCCAGCAGTGGACTATCATAAGCTGATGATGTATGTATGTATGTATTAAAATATCCGTGCCAAATTTGATCAGCGTCTTGTATGTAGAACCGGGCTACTCACGAATTTAAGTCGATGATTGCTCGACATGTTTCGAAGGTAATATTTTAATATGCTTTAGTCTCACGTTAGTTATAATTCTAAAATCTTGTTATTTCTCTATTTGTAGTCCAACCGAGATAACTTTGAAGTGACAGGTGGTGAATCTACATCGCGGTCCCCGGCGCTGCGTACGTCTTCGTCGGCGTAATGTAATAAAACGTCATCTCAGGGAATGTGCTAGATCGGGCTCTGATAAGGATTCACTGGAGGGTTCGGTCATTTGCGTCGGCCCAGCACAACCGTCTGGTAATTAATTCGATTAATTGCTTGTCATCTGTTGATTGTGCTATGCAGACATTAGTCAAAACGAGCCTTGAGCTATGGTGGTATTGATTATAGCTAATAACTGTCCAAAAGGTTGACCAGGCTTTCTAGATAAATTTTGTTGGCTATTATTTGTATGGATGTTGTGTTTTTGTTGAGTACTACACTACATATTGTATGTTTTTTGTTTCCATTCGGTTTTACTTATTAATGACGATAAATGTAGTAAAATGCTACATAGGAAAGTAAAATGTAATGTACATAAATTAATTTAAAAAAATGCACATAGGTACCCTCCATTCACATGCTTTGTAAAAAGTGGGTTGACAATGCGTTTTGAATTTGTGAACTACTCATTTAGTGCAAAGATCAAATGATAACACGATCTAGATGTCTTACAAGCAAGAGTCATCATCATCAGCAGCCTATTTCAGTCCACTGTTGCAGTTAAGGCTCTTCTAGTACCTTGGCGTATGGATGCATTTAGCGATCGCAGTAGTGTGCCCACTATGATGAAGCTTTTCCCTTCATCAAACTTCAATAAATGTTTGGTCAGTGACACTTCAATCTCTTAGTCGGCTCTTACGACAGCCACTGGAGAAGTTGGGGTGGTGACAAATGAAATCTTATTGCCGTCACCATGTAGCCAAGCAGACAAAATAAGCAAGAGTATTATAACTGAAAAATGATGTATATTAGGGATGTCTGTCCTTCAGGCATACCCATGTTGCATATTGATGTCAGTAGTTTTTTAAACGGGGGGGCAAGAAATAAAGGAGGTGGAGAGATCTTTAAAGGGGGCGTGGGTCTACTAGTGTCACCTTACGCATCTTATACAAACTGTGTAGGAAAGCAAGCAGGTTTGTTGAAAGTATCTCGAAAAACACCATGTTTTTCTTCTTTGGGGCCCGTAGTAGATAAGATTCTCAACATTAAAATGAAATAAAATAAAGTAGATATTGTGGAATCATTCATCATTTTTGGGTTGAATGCCTACATTACCTACAACCTGCTAAAAACAAGCCTATCTTTTAGATAAGAATATAATATGATTAATTTAGGGCACTCTAGATCTAACACATCATGTATTTTTACATTGCTATTTTTATGACTCTTTGTTGGCTAAAAACAAAATGTTTAAAAATCACTGGAGTGCTCAAGATTTCTGGCTAAGGCTGTAGGTACATCATGCACTGTAGTATATTATATATTGTTAAGAGAATTAACACTGAGTCCTGAGTGCAGTGAGGAATTTCAGCGCACAAGACAATAAAAGTTTTATTCCTGAGGTATATACTCTACTTTTCTCACCATATGCGAGACAATAAAAAACAGGCTTAGTATTACTTGGTAGATAATATTAATTGCAGCAAATATTTATTGTTATTATTATTAACTACCTATATTTCCCAATACGGTCTGTAAAAATCCATACCATACTAGGAATGGCAATTATCTACCGGAAGTATCCCGTAGATAGGGCATGCTGGCACGGGCCAGGAACGAAGGACACACGATTACAGCTGACAGGGCAATTAATAAGGGCAGATGGCGATTGAACACGCGTCACAGCTCGACCGGTATTAATCATAGGTGCTGGGCTTTATTCCGTGTCGATATTGCTATCCATTGTTGGTCATCCGATGGCTTTAGCCAGTTTCACCTGTAGACCTAGGAGAAAATTAAATAAATATCTTGGGACATTTTCCAGAAATCAACCTAGTCCCACAGTAAGCTCAATTAAAGCTTGTGGTGTAGGTACCAGGCCATATATATACAGGGTGGAACGGAACGACGAACGTTCCCGCTACCGACCAACTGTACTAACCATTACGGTGAACTATCAGCACAGTATGATCTCAATAGTTTGTGATGCGTAGCGTTAAATTAATACTTATTATATTCTATCTGTTATTACAAAGTTGTGCTTGGTAGTAACTGGAATGTGAATTTAACATTATTTAACGAAACGTTAGCTATAAGTGAAACAATTCACAATTTGTTTACCTAGCCTATAAACAAATAAAATAAAAATTATATAATAGTACCAAGATCGAAATATCTTTTAAAAAATTTACCCAAAAATCATACAAAATGAGTGATTAATTAGAGTTCAGTAGTATGGAAAAGTAAACTTTCCATGTACGATTTCGATGATGCTCACACATTGAAGGTTCATCGTAATGGTTGGTAGACTCGGTCGTTAGCGGGAAGGATCGTAGTTCCGTTGTACCTGTATTATATTATATAGTATAAATATTTAAATACATGAAAAACATTACATGAAATAGACATGAACATGTTTTGAGTTTTACATAAGTTATTAAGGCGATAGAATAGTAGAATACTAGTAGACAAGGAGCTAATGATGTAGGTAGATTTATTATTATTTTCAACAAATTTTGTTTTGCAACAGTCATAAGCTTAAGATTGAAATGTCCATCATTGGTGCCTCATAAAACTGTTGTTGTTGCCGCCATCCTACTAATTTCGCCGTTAATAAAAGTTGCGAACAAAGTAAAAAAAACCTTTCAAAGAAATATCCGTAATCTATCTAGATTTTATTTTGTTTAAAAGAAGGTAACATAAACAGGTTGAGCTACAAAAAGTATTTTTTAATTTGGGAATTTCAACAATGTTATGTTAGTTTTATTCTAAATTTAGCCAGCACCAACTCGCCTTAAATACTTACTCCAAGGTCTCTTGAATTGACTAATCTAAGTCTATTGTCATGGCAAGTAGGTATAATTTATAATTGGGCCCCAAGGATCAGTCTCCATAATTATTACCTTTTGTTTGCAACGTTCCGTTATCGACTTTCCTTTTATTATAAACGACAATACTTTTTCAAAGCAATGTTAGAAACATTTATTACATAGGATATTTTCAACAAAAAGTTATTTCGTTGTGGGTTTTCAGTTATATTATGACGCGCATTAGTAGTCCGTAGTAACTATTCTGAAACTAGCATTACTCTTGAAATTATAAATATAATTCAACGGTTAAACTCACGTGTATTTAGTCACGCGCTACATGTTTCGGCGAGCCTAGGTCTCCATTATCAAGCACTGAGCCCGCGTTCACAACTCGCGACACGCGAGCGTGGCGCGTAATCGTAACACGCGCATAACATGAGCGCGTAACATGTCGCGCGTAGTTTAACTATAGTACATTACTATAGAGGCCGGGACGCTCGGGACAAAAGGGTTTACCGGCCGAAGACATAGACGGATAGGTCTGAGGCGGGCAACCCCATATTTCCAGCCGAGGTATGTATAGTGCTTGTCTCAAACATGCAATGAAATATAGTACAACAAAAACATCAAAGTTTTTTTGGCAGAATGTTATGATGCCTGTGCCACAAATTTATGTGGAATGGAATTAGAAAAGAGCATTTTGCCGGCCTAGGCCTTCAAGATTTGTATTAATTTCCATTACCTGAAACGTCATACGTCGCAGCCTATAAGGAACATAACGACAATATTTAATTGCATGTTTGAGAAAACTATATTTATAGTTATTACGTCTCATGAAACTTTAACACCTTCGCTGCGGCAATTAGCTTTAACTCGTAATTAATAATACTTTGGAATACTACCGCTGGGAACGTGTTAAACCCTTGGCTGGTTTAAATACATGAAATTTCTATCGGTAAAAAGTACTCTTATTTCATATCTTATGATATCTGGGACTACATGTATCCGAAATCCATTGAGCATAAATCGCGTTGAGAGTTAAGCGAAATGTAGTCTAACTATTTCGTTTCAATCCAATTTATAATCCAGATGTAATCGATAGTAGTAATCAGTTTACTTGTCGCTTAGCTTTGTTAAGAATATGCAAAGCTCTATTTAATAGTTGCTTTTCAGGCTGAGTAGCTTTACTTTAGTTGCATGCTAAGAATGAATACTTGATGTACGTAGTTATTTTTATTTCTTCACTGGACAACGTTATCGAGGCTGTAAGCATCAAACATTTTTTATAATAAAAGCAACAGCCTAAAGTTATAAGGATATATTTAATTTATAAAGAGCGAGCTCATTATTACCTAATTTAAGTTAATGTAACAACTCTGAACTGCAGTCAACACACCCGAATACAGAGAATGTTGACAGTCTGTGAAAATTAAGTTACCCAGCGCCCAGCCGGAGTTCAGTGTCCATTTGATCTTCCATTGGCGCTTTAAACTTTGTAATTGAACCGTAAGTGAAACGGAACAGAAAATTGACAATAATGTCGCTTAAATTTAACTCTAATAAGTAAGAAGCAGTATGCTTACACTGACTTGCTGCTGTAATGAGACTTTTTATTGTTATGATAATGAATATTAATCAGCGGGCTTTTGATGGTTTTAAATTACAAGTGCAACATATAAGAACAAGTTACGTGCTTCATTATATTGCACTATTTATGGTGAAGTACTTCAAGCTACCTTATTAAAAGGCACCTTAAACATCAACATTGTTAAAATAACAATTAGGATGTAATAGCTTTTTGTAATTCAGGTAATTGGCCGTGGTGGTGACGGCAGTAACAATACATAGGGGTGGCCCAACTCCTCCTGCGGGTGTCGTAAGAGTCGACTAAGGGATTGAAGTGTCACTGACCATTATTTGATAAAAGGTTGATGATGAGCAGCAGCGTCATCATAGTGGACACATTACTGCGATCGCCGATCCGCTTGCCCAGCGTGGCGATTATGGGCGTTTACCTCCTAATGCGTCTATACGCATAGTTATTAGGAGAGGCCTACGTCCAGCAGTGGACTAACATAGGCTTATGATAATGATGATGAATTCAGATAAAGGAGCTTATTGAAGTACATGTGGCATAATTCGGTATATATCATTTCTATTTACCACTCCGTTTTCAAACAAACAAATGCTCTTTCTCTTTGTATGAAGACATCCCTCACATGCTCTTTGTTTTGCCGGAGTTTCTAGATCTCGACTACAATAATAATGTCATCCTACTACAAAATGCATATCAAATAAGTATCTCAGCCAACACAACTATAGCGCAGCGCACACCAAGACGGTAATTCCATCAACCGAGTGGCAGTGATCTCCGCGCTTATCGGGCACCTGTGGACTTAGATAAAGCCGTCCATTTTGAGAAATGGACCACTCTCTGTCAACCATTTGCAGATTGTAACTAGATTGCTTCCGTTGCATTGCACCAGCTCACTTTTGCACAGATTTCGTGATTCGATTCTCTATTTCGTGTTGTTATTAATATGCAACCTACAAGGTAGGTGAATTTGCTATATGTGCGGGCTTTATTTTCGTTATTAATCGAATAAATCGCATTTTTAGCATAACATTGCTTAAAATATTTATTACATGCAAAAACTTAATTTTGACATTTAAATCAAATGTGCGCTCTAAAATTCCTTCAACCATTTATTCCTAAATAGCCGCTCGTATGTTACTGCTAAAATATACAATTTCGCGAACAAAGACTAGGCTACCAGCAACATACAGGTGTTACCAACTGCGTCTCAATTCCGAGCTTTACAAGACCGCAAAATCTGTCCCCGTCGAGCACCGCTGCCCACCTGCACTTCAAACTAATAGACGGCTCTGCTAGCCTGGTTTTAATTTCGGTACATTTTGATTTACGGTGTCCATATGAAAGTGCGAGCGGTGCGTAGATCTTTTAAAGTTTGGCCTGCAATGTAACGAGCACGTTCCCCTTGAAGATAGGTTTTGAGACAAAGTGCGGGCGGCAGGGTAACTCACCCGTCGATGGTGCTATAACTACGCCGCCTTTTCAGGTCCATAACGTAGAATTAGTTCAGCTATTCATTACACGGCGCGCGCGGTGCGATGTTGATTGCTTATTGAACTTGTTGATAGTTGACGAGAATCACTGTGAAGGCGGAAATCACAAGTTGAGGTTAATTTATAATTCATAGAATGCAGCGGTTATTCCAAAGTTGCTATTTTAAGAGAGCGCATAAAGCCCAATCACGATTCGACGATTCAACTTTAAGATGTCATAGACATGAAGAAATACCACGAGTATAATACAGGTTTGAATTGAGTGTCTTAGTTTAAAATTGTCATAAAATTGCAAATTATTTCTAGAACACTGTCTAATAAAAAAACAGTGGCCTGAAAAGGATCCATTTGCTTGTACAACTTTACGGATGCTCTCATAGGTAGAACGATTAGCGCCCGACACGCACTACCTCATCAAGAATATCGTGCTATAACAGCAAGGTCCCAGGTTAAGCTAGTATTTTCATGAGGATCTTAAAAACATATTATTCACATGCCGAAACTTCTTTGAAATCGAACTACTTAGTATAAACACGAAAGTATTTAGTGTAACATTTATTGCTCCGTTTTTGCAGTCCGCTTCAGACACTTGACTCCTTTGGTTTTGTGACTAAACAAGGATTTGGTTCCTAACACAAGTTAAAAGGATGTATGTCAATGTCAATTCATTGAAACATATTTCTTGTGACTAAAATCTGTTTCTGTTTAAATTCGTCTAGTATTTGAATGGCGTATCTTAAGTATTGCAAAAAACTATTGTAACTACAATTATCTAGGATTTTTTTTTTCCTGAGTTAGTCGAAATTATGACTCGGTAATACAGTTTTGAAAATAAATGAATTAATTTCTAAATTATTAAAATCAGGGAAATC
>JALPQI010023694.1:0-12791 GCA_025490895.1 Thaumatotibia leucotreta | reverse complement strand
GTTCCAGAAGTTCATTTATTAGCCACAAATAATATTTTATTATATCACATTACGATAGTAACATAGTATAATTTAGTTTTATTGGATCGCCAAACAAAGGGCACCGCGAGTGTCAAAATTGAAAATTAACAACATTTCAACTTTTTTACACTTGCCCTTAACACTTATTGACGAGTTTTATTTTCTATGTAGCGCTAGTACAACCAGTATAATACACTAAACTGAACAGAAACGTAAGTTTTATGACATTTAGATACAATAAAACATTAACTTGCGGCTACACCTTAGAGGCAAAATTTTATCTTTTTTGCAAACTACCCCCGTGGTGCGCCACCTTAAGATAAAGTCGTAGAGCCTTGATTTTTGGTTCGAATGAAGTTTTCGTATACGGTCAACTATTGATGACACAGGAGAATCAAAATTTGGAAAAAAAATTTTTTTGTTCAAATTCGCTCCACCCTAATATATATTTAAGATAATTCGGCAAGCTAGACTTGTTCGAAATTCTAAAATGAATCGCACACCTCACACGTCCGCGGCAATTGTAAGTTGAAATTCACGGAATCCTTGTATTTCTCTCATTGTGTTATGTATAATTACGTAAAGTGTTATAAAATTAGCATTGTTTAATTTAAAAAGCCCTTGCGGATAATCCGGAAAAGTGGGTGTAGGTAGGTGGTGAAACTTTCTTGTGTATTTTTCTACTGTAATTTTGTAAAGGTGTAAAGATTATATTAAATGTAATACCATTGCAAAAAAATCTATTTACTCCAACTTTTTTGTTTGGTTTGTCGATCGCAGACGGTAATTATAGTCTCAATAAAATAATAATAATAAAATAGTCGTCAGGTGAAATTGGTTGGTTAGGAATCAAACAAATTAGTGATCACTTGATCAGGGGAGAACACATAACGTACTAATGGTGTTCCGTTTAAGACGAAACAAAAGGACAAGGTTATATGATGAGTCGTATATCACTGTCTCTTTCTCTGAACCTAAAATGAATCGCATTATTACGTCATGGTAACCCCCCAGGCCCCAACGAAATCGTTCTCTCCGTCACGGTTTCTAGATTGGTATTTATGTAATATTTGTAATATTGTGTCGATGGGTGAATCAACTTTTTTCTGTCTGTTATTGCCACAGAATTAGATTTGGATAGAAGAAACAAGTTCATTCATTTGTATGGCGGCCGAGCGTGTCAGATTTTGTACTGAAGTTGTTACTTGCCTAAGATTTTAAATATGTCTCAGGCCCTGGAGTATTCATATTTTTTTGTGTTGGTGCAATTAATATTATTTAAGGAGGCATTATTAATGTTTTTGTTCACTTCAACTTACAAAATTTGACGCCCGAAAGCTGCAAGCTGCGATCAAAGACGGACAACTCAGTGGATTTCACTGAGTTCATTTGACACGCTAAGTAGATACTACTTGATCTATGGTATATATGACATCTGTGGTTATTGCCATGGTTACGATCACCTGAGTCACGCTGATTTTATGCAAAGTTATGCTCTTTGTAGATGGCCCATCAAAGAAAGGGTTTATTAACACTAGAAAAATTCATATTTGCATAGTTTAAGTATTATAATTTTGCATAAAACCAGCGTGACTCGGGCGACCGTAACCAAGGTAATAACAGACAGAAAAAAGTTGATTCACCAATCAATACATCGTTTAGAACGAGGTTCTCTCCGATATATTTTCAAGAATAAGACGAAAATTTTACGACTGTGAAATGAGTTGTAAAGTGAATTCGACGTTTCTATAATTGGCTATAAGGGAGCTCTTTGGTGGAAATTGAACACTAATCTAATATTTTAAATGAACATTACCTTTCAAAAGCTAGCGAGGAGTAAACGTACGGGTAAGTATATTAGATATCGTTGGTAACTAACTTTTAGGTACCGAATTGTATATAAATATATAACAATGTTAGTATTCATATTAGTACCTATCTATACCCATATTTTGGACCGTCCAATGAAATTTAAATGAAGTCAAGTTAGCTAAGTGAAACAGCAGGGAGACTGAAGTACGCGATACGTACTATAATATCCCAACTAGCAAAGAAGTCATATAAATCAAGATTTATACGACCTTTAGCCATATAAGGGTTTTATAGTCGTTTTTAGTTAACCTGTTAGTCAAATAAACGTTATAAATCTGATAGTTTAGTCGTCCTACCAAATAGTCTTATTACTATGGTAAATAAACGTTTTTGCGACTTAATTATACAACAATCATGTAGAGGTTTTAAAGAAAACGTTTACTTAATGATGTTCAAAGTTGTATAAACGTTTTCGTCTTATAAAGGGTTTAGAAAAAACAGAACCGTCCTAATAAGGTCATTTTTACAACGTCTACATAATTTTATTGTTGTATAAGTGATATCATAAAACCTTATCTCGACAGTTATATAGCGGTATTGAAGGTAACTTCAATATGACAAAAAGATATCAGCGGGACTGTTATCTACCTTTTATTCAACAGTTGGTTATATTAACGTCAAACAAAAACTTTGAAAAACCTTTAGTTGTTGCCGAACTCGTTATATTCCTTTTATTGGACCATATGTTTTTTAATTGATTTTAAGTTACGGTTATAAAACATCATGCAATTTATAGTCGATTTGAAATTAATATTTTAAAACATCAGTCGCCATTTCGTGAGCATCACAGTACTATTTAAAAGAAAAAAACCATGGACGTTACATCGTGGAAACGGTACAAACGAAGTGGCGGACTAGTAATGGCGGCTTAGTAATGGCGGACAATTTGTAGTCGTTATAAAAACCTTTACTTAAGATAAAGTTATATTGTAGTCGTACAAGTATAAATCCATGACTTGTTCCAAAATGGCTTACCTTAACTATAATAAAATATGAAGAAATATTGTTATAAATTATAATTATTTCGAATATATTAAGAGCGCGACAGCAAAAAACTGTATATCATCATAAACTTTAACGGTAAAGTGACCTTCCCATACGAATTCAGCTCACGCCAAATGTGCAAACGCTCAATATATAGAACAATAATTTCTATTACAAATCTTATAAAAATACTTTGTATTATTTTTCCGTACACTTTTTTGTCACACACACCAAGTTTTGCGCGTATCTAAAACAAATGTCAGAAGCAGTTTTATAAATAAAACTTAAAAATATTTATGCAACTTAAAAGTCCGATAAGCAATGAGTAAGGGTTATACTAAACCTTCTATAAAACAAAATGGTCAGTAATAAAACATTTTTTTGATATTTAGGTCGCGTAAAGGTTTTTGTTGTACTCTTTATACAACGTTTTAGTCATTCCTTAATCTTTACAATACCTTTAATAAACGATTTTAGTCGCCATGCAAACCTTTATTTAACCTTTATCTCACCAATAAGTCTTATAATTTGCGCCACTTTCGCCTTTTATAACCGTTTACCTTACGTTTATATGACCAACCAAATTAGACTAGAAGTTATATGCAAAACGTTGTCTCAACTTCTATATGACTATATTTTGCTAGTTGGGATAATTATACTGGCCATTTGAGGGTACCTATACAGTATGAGTATATTACTCTCTTTAAGAATAGGAAGTAAGTATCTAACACTGCTAGCGTAACGGTATTAAAAGTTAAACATATTCTACGACTTCAAGAGCTGCTTGTCTGTTGAAATGCGTATCGGTAGAGTAAGTTCACTAGAAAACACAATGAAAAATTTATTTGATTTTACTAGAGATCATCTTATATAGTTTACACAAAAGAATAAGACGTATGATTATAATCGATATACAAATAACTACCTACAGTAACACTTCTTCTGTTACGTATTTATCAGCAGTATTCACAAATATATTATTGTGTTTTGTGTGTGTTATTAGCGCTTATTAAATTTCAGTGTGTAGTAATTATCTACACAATGCTCAGCGCTAATGCTCATAACTGCATTAGCTCTTCACGCTTCATATTGGCTCATCATTTACGAAATACAGCACGCATCTATTAACAGGAATTACCTACAGTTCCATTAATGCACAATACAGAAACAATATTAGTTCATCATTACCTGAAATTAAACAAATTAATAAAATGGAAAATTATGCGCATAATTCGAGTAGGTATAGGTGATGAAAATCATCAATATCTACCTAAAGTCAAAGTGAATATTAAATAAATTTATTACCGGTGCCAAATGATTCAAATGAATTGCTGAATTAAGCTAAATGAATCCGCCAAAATAGAATGAGACTTTTGGAAAACATATTCAAATTGAATGGAATAAATGCATATCTACCTATATTCATTTTGCGAACACTATCAGTATTCAGATTTGCATTCTAGTGAACATAGTATTGTAGTCATAAATATTTCCCTAATGTACGGTTATTACTTATGTATAATAAGCCTCGTTAGCATTTTCAACTCCTTTCTTTATTATTTAAAATGAATTGTAGGCATTACAATTATATACTCGTATGATGTTTCGTCACGGAAAAAAGACAATATTTAACATAATATTGGCATTTTAAGATGTCGACCGCTCAGAACTGGCTTATCAGTAATTTTAAATCAGCTTCTCCTTTTTAGGGGTTCCATAGTCAATTAGAATCCCGTAGAAACGCCATGTTTATGATTAAGTTCATCTGTTTGTTCATGGCTACCTGAAAGCATACCTATATAAAATTGGAGATTCTCCAACAGGAGATTCTCGGGGTTATACCCATTTGTTTAAAAAAAACGGATACACAAATAAACCACACGAATTGAGAATCTCCCCTTTTTTTGATGTCAGTTAAAAATAGGTTAAGTACGCGTACCTTAAGAACCTGTATAGCTATAGCTCTTTATACGTTTTCTCATTTTGGTGACGTAATTCTTACTAGTTACTTTGTACGTCGCACGTCTACATTATTACGCAACGCATGGTCCCGCTCTTAATTTCCCTCGCGTAAACTTGAACTTGCACCCGTCCTTCTGACCTCTATAAACACGCACCACGAGTATTTTCAACCTCAAGAATGACACGCAGCTTGACAAACTTTTCAGTACACTCTTTATGAAAATAGTTCTGTGGTTTTTAGCTCCAGGCATTGAGGCCACATATCACTGAATTGTATATACGTGATCAGTTCTCATGAAGCTAAAACTGATCTAAAATGCGAACAAATAATAATATACCTAACGAATATCCGCTTACGATCAGATAGAAACCAATGAAATTAATCACACTTGTTAGTCGTAAATATACGGACTATACGGAGATCACTTACATTGCCAAGCCCAAACGGGCCCAAAATAAGCAAAACCTATTTACTAATACTTACATCTTAAATTTATATCCTATACAAATAGAAACACAGAAACATAAATAAAATAAATAAATAAATATCTCGGGACATCATACACAAATCGACCTAGTCCCACGGTAAGCTCAATTAAGGCTTGTGATGTGGGTACCAGGCGACGATATATATAATAGATAGATACATAATATATATACTTATATACATAGACAGCCATGACCAAGGAACAAACATTTGTGATAAATAAATACACCAATAATGCCTTCGCCGGGATTCGAACCCGGAACCTCCAGCTTCGTAAGCAGGGTCACTCCCAACTAGGCTACGGAGGCTGACATCCATAACTAAGGAACAAATATCCGTGCTCATCATATGAAAAATATGTGCCATTAGAAAGATTTGAACCCTGGACCTCCAGCTTTGTAGACAGGGGGGTCACTACCAGCAGCTAGGCTATGGAGGCCATGTGGTGAAATGTATATAGATAGTATAGTATGTACGCGCTACTTATGCATAATAATCGTGACCATTGCCTAATTTGCTAAAAATATATCATGCATTCATCTAAGTTGTAGTTTTACTGACGCCGTCCGTACATGGCGACCCTGGCGTTTAAGGCAGCTGCCTCGCATTTGCGTGAATTAGAAATTTTGTAGAAGATAGATGACGCGTATGAATCGCGTTAATCATGATCAAAATTTGTGTGGATTCTACGAGAGCTGGTCTATAAATAGAGGTTGAGCATTTTTGAGCAGTCGGTACTATTAAGCAGTAGAAGTCGAGTGTGCTGGAGGCACGCTAACGACACCTTATTGTTGGAAACTTTTGTATAACTTCCGCGCAGACCGCCAATCGCCGGGGTAATGGTATGCGGCAAAAGTTGAATAGTTTCCTGAGAAATTGACACCTAAACTTTGATACACTTTTTTAGGGTTGCGTACTTAGTAAACACGGGAACTTATAAGATCACTTTTCACCATCCTATCTGTGCGTTCATCGAGCTCTGATATATTTACTTCAGAATCATCAAGCTTATAAATCAAAGACATACATCGAAGTAGCCGATGCGGTGTCTATATTATAATCGATTCACAGTATTTTAGATACAAATCGATTCAAGTTTACTTTATTCGTAAACAGAGATACATACCTATGATTGACAGTAGGTATTTAGATATTATCCAAAATAGTATTAGTAAATATATCGGTAGCTGGAATTTCAAGCCAATGAATTAACTAGGGAACGCCTTTCACATCCTTATGTTTCACTGTGTTGCGATCATCTGATCGCAACACAGTGATTATGGATGTGATGATCTCATCACACGGTTAAAAAATGTGAAAATTTCAATTTTTATTTCAAATATCACATTTATTTTTATAATATACTACACATTACATACCCACACGTAACCAATTTTGATGCTCTCAACTCAGCGGGATGCTCGTACCTACTCTTTGCGTCAGCAAGCGTCTATCTCGAGTATGCAAACAGTTTAAAAACCTTATGAAGCATACGATGTATTGCGATGAAACGTTTACCTTCTCAAGTGCGAGAATATTGCACGGAGCTCCATACAACCTTGGAACATATTATTCTGAGAGCAGGGTTGTTTGACTGGTCCTAACAAACCAGTATACTCGTATGTTTTGTAACGAGAGCACTGGGTATCCTTATTGCTGTACGGAAGAACATAACTGAAGGTTAACTGGAAGAGATCCCTGAAAGAGATAAGTTCGCCTTTGTTGTATCTAATTGTTTTTGTCTGTGTTTCCTATATTTCTTTTCTAATGTACAATCAAGTTTATACATACATACATACATTAGTAATGTACAGACAAAATATGTAGATACTTAAATGGTTAGGAGGAAGTACTTCTCAGATGAGCTGTGAGATTGTGTCAGTGTGAGCTTCTAGTGAGGTTTCCATGTTTTATAACCTACTTGCAGATTGGCCATAGTTACTAAATTTGTTGCAGTAGGGAGCGCGTAAGTAAGGGTGTTCGTGGTAAAAACCAGAGGGCCTACCGCGAGTACCGCGAATATCGTAAATTGTAAATGCCAGGCATCTGCCTCTCTTACTCCAATAATACTGGAGGGATAAAGACAGATGCTCTAAACATCTTAGGATGCCTACACGGATATAAAAAGATAGGTACGTAACGTGGATGCATTTAATATACACTAATCTCTTTTCATAATTATACGTCTGGTATTGAAGGGCCTGGACATATTCTCAGTGCTCTCGTTCCTACCAAAATATGTATCAGGAAGAGCCAGAGAACTGAGACTGTCTCAGGGCACGTGGTAAGCAATACCGGTGCTATTTCCGGGGGGGCTACCACGTTCCACTAATGCGATTCAGTTTAGGACCTAATCTGAATCGCGATGTGTCAGTTCTATAGAATAACTGTAAAAAATTGAGAAACTGAACCTAAACTGAAGCGCATTTAAGAGGTCATGGGTCAAGGTTGTGTGCTTATCGTAACCTGCCGCCGTGAGTTAAGCGCTGATTTTCTTTCTCATAACACATAATCGAGTATAGCTGCGAGCAAGACGGATAGATAACTCACGGATGCGTTTAACTCACGGCGCTACCTCATGGTAAGCATACAGAGCTCAAATCTACCCTGGTATGTTATAGTGATCGACTCGCATTCCCTTGTGAACAGGTAAATGAAAGCTTCGGCTAATTTACTGCGATATTGTCCCGCATGTAACGTCTAACGATATCACCGCCGCTCAAGCGGCTCAGACATCTTAAAACTGTTTAGTTCAGGAACATGATGTATATTAACATGCTTGCTAGCATAGAGTACCTATTAGGTACTCAAATCACAGAGTAATCAAGTCATACATGATTAAAATATATTTTGATAATACGTTAGAAGCGAGCTTCGTGATAATAAATTACTGATAAATTAAATGGTCGTCAAGAACCTATGTTTTTAAGTTTTAAAATAAAGTTACTATCGATCTGTTTTACGGTACCCTCCATACAACTTAGGACGACATACGACTTTCAGACTTATAGATCTATAATACTAAAAGGAACAAACGATACTTATCGGCTTGCTAATTTAAGAGCCGTCTATGAATGAGGGACTTAGTATCTAATTGGTAAGTCGGGTAAATCCATGTAACTGTAATAAAAGTGACCGCTTTGTCGTCTGTTTATTTACTTATGATCCAAGTTTAAGTGGTACACAACTCTATCATTTTCATATATTTAAGAACAGTAAAATTTGCTCAATTAATAAATAACCATGCTAGAAATTGGTCACTAACATTACACTCTTGCTTTGCGTTGAGTTATTGTTATTACGTATGATTTGAACACTCTAAAATGATTTAATAATCTTTGATATTAGGTAAGGCCGTTTGCGTAAAGGTTTATGTTGTAGGGTAGCTAAGGGCTTGATGGTTGAAGGATATAATTACAGAAGACGCTACGTCAGCTTCTATGCTATATGTATCCTTGTGTGTTTTGGTGTCCCTAATTTGAATTTATAACTCATGTTATCACTATCACAATAAAGAACTGGGGGATTACCATGAAGTACTATTGCGATTCAGATTAGGTTCAGGGAAAGGGACTGTGGTATACGACACGTATAGCCTTGTTCCCTTCTCTCGACCCAAACTGAACCGCATTAGTACGTCATGGTAAGCCCCTGGGTGTATTATTGAACCTTACAGTTGGGTTTCCTTCGTGATGGAGCGTTAGCGATTGACATCTTGGCTACTCACTCTGATTTCCTCTATTTAATACCTCCAGACTTGATGGCAGTTGATGTTTCATCATCATCATCATCAGCCAATTGACGTCCACTGCTGGACATAGGCCTCCCCCAGAGAGTTCCACAAAGATCGGTCGTGAGCTTTCCGCATCCATTGGACACCAGCAACCTTTACCAGGTCGTCGCTCCATCTTGTGGGGGGGGCCTTCCCACGCTGCGCCGTCCAGTGCGTGGTCGCCACTCGAGAACACGCCGACTCCACCAGTCATCGGTCCTCCGGGCAATATGGCCAGCCCACTGTCACTTCAATCAGTTGATGTTTATCCGTAAGCAACAATAGTAATTAATGTTTACTTTCAATTTTGTTAAAGGTTATTTCAGCTTTTAATTAGGTGTGAAATGTATATAATAGCAACATCAAACGATTTTTTTGATGTCTAAAATGTATTACCTACAGAAACATTAGGTACCTATGTTATTGTATACACCGACGTTTGGGTGAACGGAAATATATGATTAGCTATATTGTATGTATTTGTATATGCTACATTTATATAATGATTTTCTTAATTCAAAATACTTTGCGTTCCTACCAACATAAGTCTAGTTCAGTACCTCTTCATGCCCATCGATTTACCCTTGAAACGATTTCCGACTTCTAAACGCAAATAAAATATAAATCTTAAAGCAGTATATTGTATTTCATTGGTAACACGTGGGTAACACAATACAACTGTATATTATATGAAAACAACTAAATCATCTGCTACAATGCATTTCATTAATTTTTATGGGTCGGAGTGCACATGCAAAATTGTATTTTTTTTTTTCATGTAGTATTTCCTTTTTTACGATTATCAATGAAATGTGCAACCAGATTATAATTGATTCAATCGGTAGGTAATAATTTACATTAATTTAAAATTAGACACCAATAAGCTTACAAATCGTGCCAACCCGGTATATAACGTAATTTTGAATTATATAAAAGCGAATGATACGTTTTGAGGAGAATACGATTAATATTCGGTCGATAAACAAGTAAATTCAAACACTATTTTAATTGACTGCGGTTTTTACAGAATTCAACATAGCGGGAGTAAAGTAATATTATAATTTCTTAATAATGTTTACTATAAAGATTTTATTACATTTCATTTCCTTTCGGCTCGTAAGTATTTTGCTTATTAAGGATCGCCCTAACATATATGTATATGAAATACCATGAAATCTACTGTAAAAATAATTATAATTCAATTTGAAACACAAACATCACAGGCTTTCAACTATCATGGACTTACATACATACATGGACCTAATATGTGTCATACAGTCAAAGACAAAATAAGGTGTACACAAAAATGTGTCCCAGTGCACTCTAATTCTGGGTAATAAGAACGTCGTAACATATTTATGAGCAGATTCTTTCGATACTTCTTTTTGCACTTGACTTACAATCAGGATAGCAAAACACTAGTGGAGGTGCATGTTACCTACATCGGCAGGGTGTGTTAAAAACACTGAAGAGCGAGCAATGTCAACTCTTATTTAAAGAAAGAAAGAAGCGATTAAAGCTGCTGTTCTTTATTAGAAGGAAAAGCGATATTGCGACAGTAAATCTCAACCATCACAGACCCACTGAAGATTGGTTGAACTAGAAGTTAAATGCAATCAATGTACTGCTTTAAATGATTCTATCTGTGTAAGTGGACAAGTTGACTGATTAACACGATTACTTATCCAGGTCTTATACGTTAGCTATTTATTTAGAAGTGTTGTACCTATATATTGTAATCCCCTTGAATGCAGTTTTGTTTCTTTTTAAATTAAAGGAATGTCTATATTAAGTAAAATGAGCCACCTTAAAGATTTAAGGAAGTTTCTTTCTTGGGATCGACTTATCTTTCCACGCTGTATATAAAGGTACAATTATGCAGATTTTGAAAAGTAAGTTTATCCAAGTGAATACAAATTTTATTTAAACTGGATTAAGTCCTTTGATTGCTCATCCGGCACATTAGGAAGCAGATGTCTTCCGGCAAACCTATTCCACATCTCGAGCTTTCAATCTTCGCTGTCCTTTACAAAATCATGTAGTTAATGCGAAGTGGAAGCGAGATAGCTGGTCAGATCTAATTGTTGCTGAATCACCATGCGTATCGCTTCACGACCACTTTATTATTACTCTGGACTGTGAATTGCATATAACCGTTAAGGATTTTGAGATCAAGTTACGAAGGAAGCTCTCAGTCGAGGCAACACATTTCGTGATTGAGGTAACAGTGGCCGCAGGCTGTCTGTAATGAGTAGGCTTGGGACTTTTGGATGCTCGCTATGGTTCTGGCATCCGTGGAGTCGCCATTATAATAACATTTTTTTCGAAGTCAAAGTCAAAGTAGGTACACAATAATTTGTATGTACCTAGGTATGTAATTACAATAATACATTATACCGCTAGTAAACAAAATAAAGAAAAAAACCTTTAAATAACAATTACAAAAATGACTCTTGAATCTAATATTAGTCGATACTTAAAAAACTGGGTTTAATAATTAGTGCGTCATAATCATCATTTATTACTATTTCGTATTCATCATTAAAATGGTAGTTGGAATGGATTATTTTTTTTATATTTTTCGGGGTTAAATGGGTTCTGGACTTATCAAATACTCTTTTGTGAGTTGAAAAAGACCTCTCTACGTCCACTGATATTAAAGTTCTATGTTGTCTTCACTTATCGCTAGTTCATTTTAAGGCACCATCCATTGTAACAACGAGCTATATTCACCACAGTTATTTTGATGGAATACACTTTTAATACGTTTAACAATAAACACTTTTCTCACACACACCGACTTAAAAATGAACGTCGCATAAAGAGCAAAATGTACAAGACTTCTTCGTCATATTTTAATTCGTGGTATGGCTCTAACCAGGATTTAATCTCGCAAGTCGTAAAATTATGCATTTTAAAATGTTATTACGAATTGCGTTAACGATCTTATATCTGAACTGACAACTTATTACTCAAGTGTTTATTTTTATTTGAAATAGAATGTCAGTAGTCTGTCAAACAAAACACAAGTATCAAAGAGGATGCATAGTAAAGTAAATCATAGGTACGTATATACTACTCTATATATCGCGTCAACTGTGAACTTTGACACGTGTGTGTAATAGATTTGTGATAAAATTAATAGTATATGTATTGTTGTATGTATTAATACGTTTAGATCATGACATCTAATATGATTTAATTCCAGGCTTTGACTTTGACTTCGAAAATTTATTTTAACATAATGGCGACTCCACGGATGCCAGAACCATAGCGAGCATCCAAAAGTCCCAAGCCTAGTAATGAGTCCGACACAGTACCATTCCAATTGCTTCTGTGCGCTGGTGAGGCAATATCACTTTTATTTATCGCACTATATTTTTTACAAAACCTGTCCTCGCCAATGGTATAGGTGCTTCAGAAGGCTAATAAAATCGATTGAAATAAAAGTAAAATTGAAACCTCAAAATAAAATACATGATTTTTGCTACGTGTTAAGTCAAGGTAAATGGTTAATAAATAGGTATATGTATCGTTGAAGTTTTTAAGGCTGGTTAATGAATGTGGTGAATTTTCAAAAAAGCAATATCACTCAGTCAAACCAGAATTCGGTGTAATGGATTTCTAGCCCTTTCTGATATCAGTTTAATTCAGATAAATATTGTTTTACTGGCGCTTATTTGGTTTGTAGTT
>JALPQI010023693.1:0-21870 GCA_025490895.1 Thaumatotibia leucotreta | reverse complement strand
GATAAAGCCCATTTTAAAAATAGTTCACACTGTTATCTCTCAGAATAAGGCTAAGGATAGTGCCTTAAGTGCCTACATACCATTAGTTACAGTAAGTACCTACCATCAATTTTTTATAGACATTTCATGCTTTATTCTTTCAAAAAATACGGATTAACTGAAGCATTCTCAATGAAAATTTATTTTGTACAGCTTTTGCTCTTAAGTATAGGCTCTGTCATATTTATTGTGCCATTTGGAAACTATTTAAAGTAGTTAAAAAAAAGAATTAGGTATATTGCAGTCCAAGAAAGTTATGTTTTTTTTCAAACACTAAATTGAGAGTATATAAAAGCCATAAAAATAATGTTACTTACAACATGCGGTGAAGGGTTAAAATAACCTTATCTAAACTTCTATTACCTTAGCTAAATATGAAATATCTAGCTAAATAGGGGAAGGTTCATTTACGAGTGAGCAAAGCTACTTCCGAAATATTGCCTTCACTCATCCATGCGGCGTTTCGATGTTACATACTTATTTTTAACAAAATGATACGTAAATATTAGTCATTAGGTGGGATCCCACCTCTGGCGTGGGGCCTTTGCCCAACAGTGGGACACCATAGGCTCCCAATAATATATAGCCGGCGAATACCTGAAATACCTCTGTATCAACACAGGTGCGATATGGTGTTGGTATTCGCGAAAAGCGTTAGAGTTCAGAGAGCAAGGTTACACTGGGTTAGTTTAGCGAAATTACAGAGGGTGGGTGCGGCGGCTGTGCGGCAAACAAAGTGAGGAGGGAGCTAGGTAGTCGTTTGTGGGGGTCAAAGGCGCGGCCTCCGGCTATGGGTTCCTTACCACGAGTTCATACCTTAGCTCGTATGTGTACCTCCTATAACAAAATTTGTAAAGATGTCGATATTTTTTGTTTAAACCTAAACCAATTTGTACGATCTCTAAAGAATATGTCTAGTCGTTAAGTTTGTTTCTTATTAAGCGATCTCTTATGATCTCAATAGTTTGTAATAAGTCTCCTAATTTGTAGCGTTAAATTAATACTTATTATTATATTCTATCTGTTATTACAAAGTTGTGCTTGGTAGTTATTGGAATGTGAATTTAATATTATTTAACGAAACTATGTTAGCTATAAGGGAAATAATTCACAATCTGTTACCTAGCCTATAAACAAATAAATAAATAAATAAAACCCATTCAGCCACGCGCGAGTGCATTAAGCGGTGAACAGAAGTCACTTACGTACAGTCACTGTTGTTTTTCCTACCCTTACTTTACTTTATATAGGTTCAATGAATACCAGAAGTAAGTCATTCGTATTTTAATTATTACATAAGATATATAAAGGAAATCTTGAAGTGTTTTAATTTCTCTGCTGTGTATTTCAAATACAATAAAATTTATTATTATTTAATAATTCTGAATAATGTGTGTCACGTAAGGTAGGCACATGTTGGCCAATAATTTTTATCAGCATACGGTTAAATTAATAAATTTTACTCATCACTGTAAATTAATATCGGATTTTCTTGATAAAAATCTATAAAATAAATACAACGTGGAGACGGTTGCGCAGTCCGTGGTACGCCAGCGGCCGCGCCCCGCGCCCTCCTGACCCACAGCGCGGTCTCCAAGAGCATAAATCACCGATGACAACGCGTCCGTGAATAGCCTCCTATCAACATTACATTTGCACTTTGTATAAACTGCGGGAGCGTTTGTTAAAGAGGAATAATAGTGTGTCTAGTGAATGGACAACTGTTACTAACAAGTGGGTAATTAAAGAGAAATTCAAGTTAAATATTGAGCTGCACAGATTTCCCCGTTGGAGACGTTGTATGCATCCTAATCATTACAGTAGTAATAATACTTATGCTAGTTATGCTCATGGTCCACCCACTTACTGAATGCCATATTATATATTATTTGCGGCATTTACGGGCGACATTCCGGAAGCTTTGAACAGCCATGTTCATTTGCCGGTGAGGGTTCTAATATTTCACACAGCTACGCTTTACGACGCAGCGGCAGCAGAGAAGCGCATTCCTGCTGGCTCGCAGCTCGCGCGGTGAGATCTGCGAACAGGTGGACCGATTTAAACAAACCATGCGCCATTGGACGCGTGACTTCAACAGCCGAGCATTGCAACAACATAATTCGCCACAGCCGACAGTTTTATTGAATAATAAGTATCGTAAAGCTCCTCTGGGAAATGAATATAGCGAGTGATCTTTCTGACCTTCGGTGATTTAGCAATATTGTCTCTATATGAAAGTAATTATAGCGCAAGCTATAAATTATACGCGGACTATTACTTGGATATCGCCGTAGCCGCACCGGAGAGCCGGAAGTTACTGCTTGAGATGGCTCCTTACTACGACGCAGTCAACTTAATTGATGTCTATGATTGAAATGTCTACTGTAGTTGAGTTCTAACAAGCTGAGGTGGCAGGAAAGAAATAAAACATTGCGCGAGTCGTCGTCTTGTCATTACAAGTTATGAACTCGAACATTTACAGAATGAACTGTGAGTGCAGGCCGTTTCTGTAGAAAGCCTGATAATGCTCAGGAATTCAATGCCAAGTGCAATTTTCTTAGTAACTAGGTTCAGTTGTTGTGATTTTCATTACTGGTCCCAAGAGTTCGCGACCTAGGTACTCTAATTAGCTTTGATGCTTATGATTAAACGGCTCAGTCACGATTCGTCGATTTACTTCAAATCCGTCGCGCTTTTGTCTTGTAAAGTAGTACATTCGTCAAGTCTGATATCTGGTGCTCAACGGAAGATACATACCGTACCTACGTATTCCAAATAGGGAAATCTACGTGATTAAATGTAGAGTTTTAGCTAAACCCACGGCGTAATCCAGTTAAATATACAATATTCATATTTCCATAGGGTAGATATAATTTTATAAAAGTGCACATAACTTTGATTAATAATACATAATTAATACACTCTGAGGTTTAGAAATGAATTTTGTATGTTTTTTTACAATTTAA
Organism: Thaumatotibia leucotreta; assembly: GCA_025490895.1. NCBI lineage: Eukaryota > Metazoa > Arthropoda > Insecta > Lepidoptera > Tortricidae > Thaumatotibia > Thaumatotibia leucotreta. The sequence goes on along the minus strand of JALPQI010023693.1, from coordinate 18,865 downwards.
TTTTGAAGGTCCATGAAGATTCAAGATTTTACCTGCGCCTGAATACATACTTACACAGGCCACAAAGAAGCACAACTTTTAACTTTATTGATTTTGACATCGAACTTTGTTCATGAACAGATTTTCGTTGTAACTTTATATTTCATTAAATACAAAGCAGAGAAAGTTAAACCGGCCAAAAGCGAGTCGGATTCGCGCGCGAAGGGTTCCGTACCATTAACAATTAATTATTAAAAAAATACTGTTAAATCAGCCTACCTCAAAAACTATAGGAGATAATTTAATCAAACCAAAAATCGTTGATAGAGTTTATTAATGTGCATAGCTAACATATTTTTTTTAAATTTTATATCGCGTAGTTTTAAAAATAGAGGGGGGGACACATTTTTCAAACTTTGAGAGCTGATATCTCGAAAACGATTTGCTTAAATAAAAATGAGATTTATAAACCTTCATATCATTTTCAAAGACCATTCTATTTATTAATACCCCACACGATTATATTGGTTCCGTTTTTGGCAACGGAACCCTAATGAACTCTGTGCTTGTAAATGTCAATCACTCTCCCTCTTCCAAAATGAATTCTAATTATATGTAAGTACACAGAGTTCATTTTTATATAACGTGGCCAGTTACTAGAGGGTGGCCAGTTACTAGCAATTTACCCTAAATTTAATCAAAAATTGTATGTACCTACCTAACATAACAATGTTGTTCTTTTTAATGAGGTAAGCAATAGTACATTGTGCATTTAGGGAGGTAAGAAAAAGAACGGTGTTACTAACTAGTGTTAGAAGCCCGACGCCGTAGACGGAGGGCTTTTAATGACTCGAGTTTGTATTCCGCTTACTGACCGTGATGCATACATTGTTTTTCATCACACTTGCGGACAAAAAAATAAGTTTTATGACCAAGTACTATTAAATGACGTACTAACATTTCTGTAAGTCTCTAGGGAATGGCGTTACATGCAATGGCGTGCTTAAAGTAGAGGCATCGTAAGAAGTCGTTTTTGACAGCTCACAATAGTGTAGTGAAACGCTCGATTTTACTGTCGTAAAATTTTCAGTCAAGTGCGAAAGGGCGTTAGATCTGGTACTTGCCATTAAAAAAATTTAATTAAAAAAGTGTTAGGTAATCCGAACTAAAAAAGTGTTTGGTAATCTTACTTAGAATCATTAGCAGGCAGCGAAACTTTGGTGCCGGTGACGTCATAATGACGTAAAATCGCATTTAGGTAGGATGTTTTATAGGACGGATAGGACGTGACCTATAGAGGAAATAGCATCCACAACCTCTGTTAGCGAGAGATAGTAACTAGTGTCAAAACCAGTGTCAAAATTAAAAATCAAGGTCAACAATTAATAGCAGTAGGTAATCGGTGTCCAAATGTAATGCCAGGTCAAATAGTATCGGAGTCTGATATACAATATACGTAGGTAGTTTCACTTGGTAGTAATGTCAATGCAGAACTGGCAGTGGTTGAGACCATGAGCTTGGTCGCGAGTTTGCCAGCCTGCAGCGATCCACTCCCAACCCACATTGGTAAACTTGCGTGCTAGCTCAGAGGGCAATGTAGGTATGCCAAATAGAGAAATGCCGTATATACAGTATATAAAGTCACTAAAACAATTTATTAAAATCAGAGCACATCTAGGTGATAACGTAGTGGTACATAAATTATTATTCTACGAAAAATAAAATTATACGTGATTTTATAACAATTTTGACATTTATCTGGTTGTCAAGTTCAACACAGTCTGTAAAGCCGCGTATCCACCGGGCACACGGGCTCGCGAGGACCTGTCGAAACCATAACAAACTTTTATCTACAGGAATATTATAATTTCCCTGTTATGTATTCAGAAGCGGTAATGTAATGACCTATATTAAGAGACCGGTGTCTGTGGCTGTATCATAATGTTAACATTAAAGTACAGGCAGAGTACAGTGCATCATAATGTTGACATTAAAGTATCGTCGTCATGATATTAATTTTAACATTATGAAGTCAACTTCTTTTTGTTGTTTTTTTTTCAATAAATATTTATTGTAGGATATCCTTACTCAAATTGAGTGATTTCAACTGATTTGAATTTTTATATTTAGAGGTAATTACTTAGTGGATATCAATGAAAATAAAGGTAAATTGTCATTCTAAACTAATGATATGGATGTAGATAAAGTTATGTATGTGACTGTACATAATTAGGCATTAAACACTCGTGTGATCTTATTATGAAACTCGCCTGCGGCTCGTTTCATAAAACCACACTCATGTTTAATGCCTCTTATTATGCGCCAGCCACATAAATAACTATTAGAAAATATGTGCGTACCTAGGTACTATTATAGCAATTATTCGTACCTCCATAAAAAAGGTTTACTTATTTATTTCGATTGACGTATCGGTAAATTGCAGCAACAGTTGTAACATCACTATTCCGTACAGGCAACAATGAAGTTTGACATTTGCTCCATTATACTAACTGTCAACATTTACAGAACTTCATGTGCAAACAAACGTCAAAAACGACTTCTTACGATGCCTCTACTTTAGAAAGCAAGTGTGATGAAAAGCTACTTATTTATATGAAACAAATCTTCTACAGTAAGAAAACTGTTTTTTTTTTTTGAATAAATTAGCAACAGAAATAAAAGTTTCTTTTTGGATTAATAAGATATTGAAGTGAAAAAATCTTCTAAACGATAATCATTTATAGTTCGTGAAATATAAATTGGTAACTTTCTACCTACATTATAGAAAGAATAAACATTCAATTTATATTTCTCGAACTATACTAATGAATCTATAGGATATTACTAAGGCGGTCTACATATCTAATTAAATATTACATCATGAATAAGCGTAAGCAGTCGAAGAGTAGTGTTGTCGGTGTTAGCTTTTTGTGACGACAAAAGCCAGGGTAATTTTATAAAAAAAAATATTTTCGTCACAAATCTTACCCCTTAGGTACCTTACTATTACACTTTTTTATGAAAACGTACTGAAACTTAAGTACCTAAACATGGAAAATATTTACTATATAAATATAGATACCCACAACACAATGAGGAAATATTTCAGACGAAATAGTCAGGCGCAACGATGTCGTCATTTTGCTAGCAAAAAATATGTGTCAGTTGCGGTGTTTCTAGCCAAGGAGAGGTCTTTTACCTGTAATTCATGATAAATCGGTTTTGTCGCATATAGCTTATAATATGTAAATAAATATCTGTCTTATGTAGCTCATAACATGTAAATAAATATCTGTCTTAGTATGTAATTCTTAAGCCTAAGACTTTAACTAGATATAAGATTGATTGTTCCCCAATTAAATTAATCCCATTCCTTTACTTTTTTGTACAATATTTGTCCATTGTGTATTTCGTGTAATTCATTTAAATAAATACTATCACACTATACGCTACCACATATAACACGCACGCGGCGTGAGATACCCGCGACTTTGGGCGCTCGCGGATTATCGCGGAGTGGGGATAGCTAATATATATATACGCTATCCGCGAGGGCTCAATTCACTCACGCTCACTTCATCAAGCGCTAATCACGCGCTCACTAACCAACTAACACTCAACCTACTGTAATGTTGTAATTGTAAACAAGTGTTTTTATTTAAACATTTCCCTACATAAAGTCCCTGAGCCGAGGTAGCCGCAGTAGCTGAGTCATCGAGCATCACGACAGTCTTCGTCAAGAGAACGAGATACATCCACACCCCACAACTTGGTCCTTCAGAAGCCGGATAGCAGCGAAGACTGAAGGTGCAGAGCAAGCCCGGTTGTCAAAACAGAAAAAAGTACGCGCTGAGCTTGAAGGCAACTCGGCTCAGGGTAGGGACCTTACCAGCTTGCTGGTCGGACCGTACGTGTTGTAGGTTTCCTCCACGTACGTGTCCTGGCAACTTTAGTTGCATTACGTCACACGGTTGACGTCATCCTTACCAGCTTGCTGGTCGGACCGTACGTGTTGTAGGTCTCCTCCACGTACGTGTCCTGGCAACTTTAGTTGCATTGCGTCACATGGTTGACGTCATCACACTGCTTTCGGACGCTTAAGGCATTGCACTTAGCCTAAGCGCGAGATTCAGTGCATCGAGGGATCCACGCTTAGGGACGTCGGCGTTGCAATCGGTAGCGTCGTCGTATAGGTGTTAGGTAGGTAAAGTCATAATTACCCCCGCGTGCGTCAAAGTGAAGAAAGAAGATGTCCGAATCGGGAAGAACTCTGCGACCGCGGAAACAGGGGCAAGGCGTCCCCACTCCCACGACCACCGGGTCGAGGGACACCACGACCACGCCGCAAACGGGCGACACCACCACTGTCTCCTATGAAACTCATCAAAAGAGCGGAGGCACCAGTGGCAATCAGAACAATAGTCGGAAAAAAGTTCGGTCGGAAGATGAAGTGTCGAATCGCGATATCAACGAAACGGTAGTGGTTAGAAGTAGGTCGGGCACCGTAGTAGGCAACAACGACGATATAGTGCAAAATAACAAGCGCGCGCCGGTAAATAATAAACCCGCGAAAAGTGACCGCGAATCAGTGTGCAGGGACCGCGATAATAAACTTGCTGTACTCTTAGCAGAACTCGAAGTTCATAAAGCCGCCCTCGCCGTTGCTCAAAAGCAGAGTGACACTGCCAAGTTAAGGCTCCAGATTGCCGAGGCCGAGGCCCGATCTGGGAGCGGCAGTGTCATATCCGACATTAGTAAAACCGAGCAACGAGTCAGAGGTTGGGTGGAACAACAAGTTCAGTTAAAACCAGCCGTCGCGAATATCAAATTCCCGTCGCCCCGCGAGGCCGCGCCGCCGGCACCCGTTGCCGAGAAATACCGCCAAACTCAACCACAAGCGATTAATGTGCCGTATACGCAATACACTCCCGTGATACATAAACCGCCCGAATTGCCCACGTTTGACGGCAACGTTACGGAATGGATCGCGTTTCGCGCCGAATTCGAAGACACCGCGCCCATGTTTAGCTCGGTGAATAACGTCAGTAGGATTAGGCGAGCCCTTAAAGGCGAAGCGCGAACGGCCGTCAAATCAATTATGTACACGGTGCAAGACCCGTACGAAATAATAGAAGCTTTAGAAAGACAGTTCGGAGATCCTGAGGAAATAATCCTCACCGAGCTGCATAATGTCAAGCGTATGCCCCGCCTGGCAGAAGATAATAGTAATATAACGACATTCGCCGCGCACGTGGCCAACGCCGTGGCCACGATAAAATCATTAAGACAAGAAAAATACTTGTGCGCGCCGGAACTTGTAAATAAAATAGTTAATAAACTAAATTTAATTGTGCGCTACGAATGGGCAAAGTATAAACAAGCAAATAGCGAAACACCGGATTTAGTCGCGATCTCCGAGTTTTTGAACGATATAAGCAAAGCCGCGAAACGCGTAAGTCATGGTAAACAAAGTAGGTCGCGAAATCACGTGAATACGGTAGCTTTCGAACAGAGCTCAAAACGAGAATCTAGACAAAATTACGCGCCACCGTCTTATCGCGATAATAGTAGCGACTCTGAATCGGAAGTACATAACGCGACACCGCGCAAAGGCTCGAGGTATCCCACGGTAGCCCAAGTGAAACCGCGGGAAATAAAAAAGAAACCCGAGTATACAAGCGGGGCTAGACCGAAACAAAGCTCGCCCAGCGTCAGCGTACCGCGCGATTCGTGTCCTATATGCAAGAATGCCAACAACCATTACGTCAGCGCATGCGCGAAGTTTATAACCGCGTCGGTAGCCGACAGATGGGAGTTCGTAAAAAATGCACGGCTATGCGTTAGGTGTCTAGGGTTCGCGCATCGTAGACCGTACAAATGTAAATACGTAGCTTGTGGAGTAAACCAGTGCGAGGCTGGCCACCACAAATTATTGCACGGTTTAAGTTTAACCACGGCTAGCGCTCAAAGTAACAAGGCCTCACCGGGAGGCGTAAATACGATACGACTAGCACAGGCGTATCTTAAAATTATTCCGGTAGAAGTCTCAGGTCCGTCAGGCGTGGCGCATACGCATGCGCTATTAGACGAAGGTGCAGCGATGTCACTGATCCTGCACGAAACGGCCGTCAAGATAGCCCCCCAACAGAGGGGGGAAACGCTCGATATTCAAGGCATAGGCGGTACCGTTAGCAACACAGATTCGTATACAATTCGTTTCGGAATCAGAGGTCACTGCAGTCGTCATTTAGAAACGATAGAAGCACTGACTATTAGAAGAATAGGTGTAGGATCGCAAGAGGTGTCCAGAAAATTAGTCGAACAATGCGAACATCTAACAAATGTCATTGACGAACTATGCTACGACACCGCGGTTCCAACCATACTAATAGGACAGGATAATTGGCATCTAATCGTAACACGGCAAATTCTAAGCGGTAAACCTCACCTACCCGTCGCGAGTCTGACGAAGTTAGGATGGGTACTCCATGGGCCACATCGTAAAGGCGATGCGGCAATAAATTTCATAGGCCACGCACGGCCTAAGACCGCGGACGATCTCGCCGTCGAGCTTATGAAAAAGCATTTCGACATAGAGGCACTAGGCATAGAAAAAAAACTACCGCGTACCGATCCCGACCAGCGCGCGTTAGATTTATTAAAATCAACATGTCGAAAAATACCGGGTGAAAATAGATATAGGGCGGGACTATTATGGCGTACCGATGATGAAACTCTCCCGGATAACAGAGCTCACGCGTTACGACGACTTTACAGTCTAGAAAGAAAACTCGATCGCGATACGGCTCTGAAAACCGAGTATACGAAGCACATGAATAATCTGCTCGAGAAAGGTTACGCGGAGAAAATGGACTCGCCACCCCCACCCGAAGGAACCCGAACATGGTACTTAGCGCATTTTCCGACGTTTCATCCGCAGCGAGGAAAAATGAGGCTAGTATGGGACGCGGCGGCTACGGCATACGGGCGATCATTAAATAGCGCGCTGGTGGCCGGGCCCGATCTACTAGAATCACTCTTTGGCGTTATGGTGCGCTTCCGAGAAGGCAAAACCGCGGTCATAGCCGACGTAAAAGAAATGTTCTTGCAAATCGAAATAATGGAACAGGATCGGGATGCGTTACGTTTCGTTTGGAGGGGGGAGGACCGTTCAGCCCCACCTCAAGAATATAGAATGAAACGATTAATATTCGGTTCAGCTGCGTCACCTACAACGGCGCTATACGTCAAAAACGAAAACGCAAACGCACACAAAGACAAGTACCCGATAGCCGCGGAAAAAACCATAAAAAACACATACATGGACGACATGTTAGTAGCATTCGACATGGACGACCACGAAGTTAGGCGCGTTATAAACGAAATATACGAGTTAAACATGCTTGCGTCGTTCGAACTTCGCGGGTTCGCGTCAAACAACCCCGCAGTAATTTCTGACGTAGTAAGCTCCAAGGAAGAAACGTCAATTATCGGGGGGAGCGAAAGCGAAAGAACGTTAGGCTTAAAATGGAACCATAAACGAGATACGCTCGGATTCCACGTCAACTTTCGCAATACGCCCGAAGACGTCCTAAAGGGAGAAAAGTTACCTACAAAACGTCAAGTTACTAGCAGTGCGATGTCCATATTCGATCCGATAGGCTACGTAAGCCCAATTTCAGTGCTAGGTAAAGCACTCATGCAAGAGGTGTGGAGAACCGGTATAGATTGGGATACGACTATTCCTATCTCACTCGCACCCGCATGGCGGTCATTCGTCGATAACGTACAGCAACTAAAATATTTAGAAATACCGCGTCACGTACAGGCGTTCAATAGAGAAGCCGATATACATGTTTTTTGCGACGCGAGCGAAAAAATATACGCGGCAGCTATATATATAGTAAGTACCAGTCCAGAGGGACTACGTACTTCAGCGCTCGTAGCAGCGAAAGCACGAGTCGCACCGCTGAAAGTAATTAGCGTGCCACGAATGGAACTACAGAGCTGCGTACTCGCGACCAGGTTAGCCGAAACAATAGTCAAGGAATCGGATTACGTTATAAAGAATAGGTATTTTTGGGCCGATTCAAAAACCGCGTTAACATGGATCAGGTCAGACCCGCGTAGGTATAAAACGTTCGTAGCCCATAGAATAGCGGAAATTGAAAGCACAACCACTCCCGCCGACTGGCGATGGGTACCGAGTGCGTTAAACGTAGCCGACGACGCGACCCGAGGCGTTCCCGCGCAATTCGGAACGAATCACCGATGGTTCATCGGGCCCGAGTTTATACGTCAAGAATCAGCTAAGTGGCCGGTCGAAAAAACACTCGCCGGTACGGACGTTACCGGAGAGGAACGCGCGTTTAAAACTATATGTACGGGCGTCGCGAGTAAAAAAGATAAGTTCGATTATTTACCAGTCGTAAATAGGTTCTCTAAATTTTCAAAGTTAGTCCGAGCGACGGCTAGAGTTCTGATTGCCGCCGAGGCTTTTAAGGCCAAACCGCTATACAAGAAAATAGAAACAGAAATGAACAAGGGGCATTTGAACTTGGCCGAAATCTTGTTAATACGACGAAGTCAACAAGAATCCTACGCTGAGGAAATCAAGTTGCTGGAGGCTGGGCGCGCACTACCAAGAAGGTCTGCATTACACAAAATTGCAGTTAAACTGGACAAGAATGGAGTTCTTATACTCGATGCTAGAATTGACAAGCAAGTCCACGTACCCGTCTTGCACGCCAAAGAAGGCTTCACGAAGCTCCTGATTCATCATTATCACGTTCTGTACAATCACGGCAACCACGCGACTGTGATCAACGAATTAAAGCAGAATTATTATATTATCGGACTGCGCGGTAGTATTCGTTACTTAACGAATAAATGCCAATGGTGTCGGACCTATAAAGGAACTACTCTCAAGGTTCCTGTAGGCGACTTACCACCAGAAAGGCTCCAGGCGAATCAACCGCCGTTTACCGCAGCAGCGGTAGATCTCTTCGGACCTATGCACATCACAATAGGTCGCCGTAGAGAGAAAAGATGGGGCGTCCTGTACACGTGTCTTACCACCAGGGCCGTCCATTTAGAGCTTGCCGCCTCTCTTTCGGCATCCTCTATGATATTATCATTAAGAAGAATGATAGCACGGCGTGGTACACCCACCGTTCTCTACTCTGACAACGCCACCAACTTCTACGGAGCAGAACGAGAAATCGCCGAAGCCAAGGTGACTCTACCCGAATCCATGAGGCCATTCTTGATCGAGAAATCCATAATGTGGAAGAAGATTCCGCCAGGCAACCCTTCCGCCGGTGGTGCTTGGGAACGTCTCGTCGGCAGCGTCAAGTCAGCTCTGAAAACAACCCTCAAAGAACGAGCGCCCCATGAGGAAGTCCTGCACACTTTGTTGCTAGAAGCCGAACACATAATTAATTCGCGACCACTCACACCAGTGAATCCCGATCTCGAAGACGAGGCCCTGACTCCAAATCACTTCCTTCTTGGACGATCAAGCGCCATGTCACCGCTGGGAGTGTTTACAGACAGCAATTTATCCCTATCTTCTTGGAAGACTGCGCAATCTCTCGCCGACCACTTTTGGAAACGCTGGCAGAAAGAATACCGGCCGAGTTTACTCCCACGATCCAGCGCACACCAGAAAAGTCAAAAGCTACACGCAGGCGACATAGTGATAATAGCGGACGGTTCAATGCCACGAGGTACATGGCCTAGAGGCGAAATCGCACAACTCTTTCCCGGCCCTGATGGCCATGTAAGAGTAGCCATTGTACGCACCCGCGCAGGTGAAGTCCGCCGCCCAGTCTCCAGATTGATCCCTATATGCTCTCCGTTCAACGACGGTGCTGACGCACGTGGGGGAGAATTGTCGCATATAGCTTATAATATGTAAATAAATATCTGTCTTATGTAGCTCATAACATGTAAATAAATATCTGTCTTAGTATGTAATTCTTAAGCCTAAGACTTTAACTAGATATAAGATTGATTGTTCCCCAATTAAATTAATCCCATTCCTTTACTTTTTTGTACAATATTTGTCCATTGTGTATTTCGTGTAATTCATTTAAATAAATACTATCACACTATACGCTACCACATATAACACGCACGCGGCGTGAGATACCCGCGACTTTGGGCGCTCGCGGATTATCGCGGAGTGGGGATAGCTAATATATATATACGCTATCCGCGAGGGCTCAATTCACTCACGCTCACTTCATCAAGCGCTAATCACGCGCTCACTAACCAACTAACACTCAACCTACTGTAATGTTGTAATTGTAAACAAGTGTTTTTATTTAAACATTTCCCTACATAAAGTCCCTGAGCCGAGGTAGCCGCAGTAGCTGAGTCATCGAGCATCACGACAGTCTTCGTCAAGAGAACGAGATACATCCACACCCCACAGGTTTTGTAGTCGAATGTTAGTGATACCCAATAAGTAGACCGTTGCCCTGCCCGGGGCCCACGCACTGCGTAGGTACTCAAACATCTAATTAAACAAAGCCGTCACGAGTTTAACTAGAAAATGCACTAACTAGGTATTTCAGTATTCAAAAATCAATACCCGCATAAGGCCCGCCCGACGCTGTACCAATACTCGTCATTATAGCTTGAGTTGCCATCGATAAGATAAAATCAACTATTAGGGCATTTAAACGATGAGTAATGTATGCACCTTTAATAGGGTGTCCCCTTTTACGAATTTATAAATCAATAACGCATACCCCCTAAATCGGCTTTTTTAACCCCAAAACACACTGAAAAAAAAAATCAGCTCATTCCTGTAACAGGAACCCGTGCCGACTTTCATATGAAATTCCCATACAAATTACTATGAAGAAAATTAGTCAGACAGTAAGTTGATAATAATGTATTGTTTTTCTGTTCTCATCGAGTTAATTTTATGATAAAATGTTTATAAGACAGTAGTATATTTTAATGCCATAGAAATAAATAAAAAAAAGCGAAAAAAATTTTTGCTCATTTTCATACATTGTATAGGAAAATGGCATGAAAATCGGCACGGGTTGCAGTTACAGAAAAGAACTGATTTTTTTTTTCAGTGTGTTTTGAGGTAAAAGAAATCGATTTAGGGGGTATGCGTTATTAATTTCTAAAACTCGTAAAATAGGGGACACCCTAACCTTTAATGCTTCATATCCCAACTTTGAAATAATTCGCTTATTTATTTATTTATTTAACCTTTATTGCACAAGAAAAACAAGATTATTGTACCTACAAAAGGCGAACTTAATGCTAAAAAGCATTCTCTACCAGTCAACCTTCGGGCAAAGCAAATAGGTTGTGGACGATGCAACAAAATAAATCTTCTAATCTTCTTTTCTTAAATAAATAATCTTGCTTATATCTAAATTATTTGCAAAAGTTTAAGACAGGCTGACGGTTATTAGGACTGAGTGTTAATATTTCCAATGTCCCAATATGTGACTTTGAAACTTGTGTTGAAGTGCCATCTATTGGGACTGCCAGCAAAAAAGCACCTGACGCTTACTCATACAATGGAGTTGACTAAGAAAATTTGCAATTTTGAGAAATTTTGATATTGTCACCCTATAAAATAAATACTATTTAACAAAACTAACAAACTCCTCTCCCAAAACACATGACTTACTTAATGTACGAATAGATTTAAATATGAGCAAAATATCTGTTGACATGTTGCGTTGCATGTACTTCCACCTTCCTTACCTAACGGGCTTCAATGAAGCAGCAAATGACCGAAAGCTGCGGGGTCTAGGTCGAAATGCAACATATTAATTGCTTTAACATGTAAATTGATTCCTCTTTACGACATTAAAGCAGAGGATGAATCTTTAGAAAGTAGGATACTTATCTACCTGACGTCTAAATATAAACTGTTTTTATAAAAAAAAAAACATTTCCTTACAGGTCCTGGACCCCATCGATGTATCTGTGTACCTAACTAGACATTAGGTCCTACCATCTCGCACTCTGTAGACAAACGCATTGGAAGGTTCGTGTGCACTTCTGTGATTATAAAAGGTAAGGTTTGGGGCAAAGTTGATAAATTTTCCATAACCTGTCATTTATACGATATAATACATCATAATAAATTTGATTTACAGCTGCTCATATACTATTTCACGTCAGGATTGAATGCGCTCTAAGAATATTAACAATGATTCAATTCCGTTGAGATATCTGGTGCAATGGTTTTCATAAGTAACGGATTCAGATTTACCATCGATTTCGCACGTCTACCTATTGTTTCCATTCCATTTGGTTATGAGGTGCGAAGTAGTGCATTGGTTCGCGGTCTGGCGGCCGATTGATGTCTGTAGGTTGTGGTCGCCTACAAGGGCATGGATTATAATATAACAAGTGAAGTAGGACGTAGGAAACTTCATAGACAGTTCAAGTGCCGCTTTACTCACTGGGTCACGTCTGCGCCATTCTATACACCTGTCAATTACGCGCTCCTCGACCTCCGAAATTACTACCTAAATATTGCACCGTAATTACAAAGCCATGTCCAATTTGCTCACCATAATAGGTTCGCATCGTTCGCGGTTTTTGTTGATCTAAAAACTAACACAAACGATGTGCGAATACTGTTATTTATGTTTTGCTATCGGATTCGTACGCCTCAAGTAGGTGTCGGAGCCGTGAAGGCGTTTCAACAGAATCTGATATTGGCTATGCCATTACAACAAGAGGAACATCTCGGCCATTGTAATAGTGTCCGGTACATACCACGTCCGTCAAGATGGTATCTTGATAAAATAAAGTAATGAATAATAAAACACACCTGTGGGCAGTAAGTAGGCACCTACTTCGTTTGAGCGGACCCACATATGCCGATGAAGATAACACTTGGTCATTTATTGTGTGCATTAACTGTAATGAGCCGACGAGCAGAAAAGACGATAGTGGTCTAATTACTTCTTCGAATTTACTGGCACCAATAATAAAAACGCAAATCAGCGTTCCTGGAACGCCGACTTCGGATATTAAACAGAACCGGAAAAAAATCGGTACATGGTATGATTGCCCACATTTCTCGAATAGAATTAGACTTATTAGGACCTATGTCGTCGTAGAAATTAAACGATTAGACTTTTTCTTGGGAACTATAGAGTTAACTTCTGAGAGTTATTTCATGAGCACTATATTTAAAAGTATTATAGGTACATTAAAAAAACCAGTCATCAGTGTAGGGTTCCGTAGTTATTTCAAAACGGCTGAGCCGATTATGTTCGAAATAGTTTAATTTTAATCTTCTCTACCCCACGCTATTTAGTAAATAAAAAATAAATACCCCGATTTTACGTGTACGTGTATGTATTCGACTTTTTTTCTATATTTCTTTCTACCACTTTGCCGGAGGGATTAATATGTACCTACCCAACGAAACGAAATTGCAATTGTCTAGTATTAACGGTCACTGAGCTATGCTGCGGACAGACAGACAGACTTTGAACGAATTTAGTTTAGCAGAATTTTGTGTCCCATAATTCTGCTAAACTAAATTCGTTCAAAGAAACATTCTGCTACAACTACATTCTGCATATTATATGTTAACACGTTCGACGCCGGTGACACAGCGTGTGTGACCAACAAAATCTGATTCCTATGCCAGTAACACACATACGTGATTAGAGTAACCTTTTTCTTATGCCACTGGCATAAATCAAGTTCTTCCTCCTATGCCAGTGCTATAGAAATACGAACGTTTTTGACAGGCATTAGAGTAGGTACAATATGTTCGGTCACACATGCGTGTCAATGGCATAGGAGTTCTATCAGATAATTTCGATCGGCATAGTATTAGCACTTAAGTAGTGAAACAGTACAGGGTGCTTAGCCAAGTTGCCAATCGCTAGCGCCTGCTAGCGCATCGTAGTTTTCCCTCTTTGTCGCACTAATATGAAGGAGTGACAGAGAGGGAAAACTACGATGCGCTAGCAAGCGCTAGCGATTGGCAACTTGGCTAAGCATACTGGAGGCGAACGTGTTATGCGAGCATTCCTAAATTTCGTTGGTAGTTTCTGAGAACTGAGTGTGTTAAAGGGTGTATCTTATGAATCTTATGATTTATCTGTTTTACAAATACAGGGCTGAATCAAAAGCATTTATTTTTTATTTATTATAAATTTGTGCAGCCTAAATATTCTGCAATATTTTCTGCGACATTACCTACTATTCGTTTAGTTAGAAGACATTTATGCACATAATCCTTATATACTAATTTAACATTATGAATTGCGAAAATCTGCGAAATGACTTACCTACGCATAAAAACACTATGCGGAAGGTGATTCTGCCCAGCGTAACATCTGACATAAATTATTCAGCAAATGAAATTTATAAAATTATTTAAGGCAATAGTCAACCTTCGCATATGAAACATCAAAATAAATTACCCATACAATACATGCACGTGCTTATGCAGGGTGTAAACAAAAAATAGTGGTGATCAATTTAAGCCTCCTTTCAGTTTCCTATTCACATTAGAAAAAAATGTTTTCGCGAAAGAAATTATCGAAATTATATAAATTCTAGCGGTAGACAACTTACTGTCTACCGCTGCCAATGACTTGATATGAAGTCAAAATATTTCGTGCCTCACACACCAAAACTTGGTATCAAGTCCAAAAATTAAAAATTGACCGGGAAACTCCAGACATTTTACATGTGAGGAAATGAGGAAACAACTCATAGAGTTTACCGACATTATAGAGTACCTACCTACAACAAATTAAAGTTTGGGGAACGCCATCGAAATGGGGTTTACGCCAAACGTCGGTTTTTTTTATTCTTTCTCCTGGTTTTACAAATATCACAATATGATTTAGGATTAAGAAATTTGTTTATTTGTTTAATAGATATCATACAACATTACAGCTTACGCCAATGCGTTGTTTGACAAAGTACATTAAAAACAAAGCTAAGAAAATATAATGGCATAAGTATAAGGGCAAGTCGATTTTCAGCCCAAGACAATGAATAGACGGACAGCGGAGATAGCGGCGGCAGAGTTTAGTTTATTTATTTTCAATACGTTCAAGTTTACAGTATTTAATACCTAATAGGAATCCGTTTAGCATCTTTACTTCGGAGAAAAATTCTTAAAAATAAAAATAAAGACAGATGTTTCCAGACGAAGCATACTAGCTTAGGCATAACAGGTAGCGAAATGAAACGGTTAAATAATCTTTTTATTTTTATGTAATTGAACTCCAACCGCTATAATATAATATAGGTAATAATATTTTATAGCAACTTAGCCTTTTTCGCTTACTTCGCTTACTAATTGCAAAACACGATTATTTTTTTGTGGAGATGGGATGATTAGTGAAATTAGTCCTTTTAAGATGAAGTCGTAGAAAGGTAATTGTACGGGTAATGCGGTTACCGATGTGGTGAAACTCTGCGGTGTAAAACCTAGCCAGTTGGATTAATTGGTCATATTGTGCAATTACTGGCATAATAAGGGCGAGTTGCATTAGGCAGGCACGCGCGACACCCGCTGTACCGTAAGGCAGGTATCACAACACACACACTCGTGGTCGCGAGACGTCTTAGGTGCTACCCTCGGGTTGTTTAGTAATTAGACAACGGCCGGGTCAGTGGGTGATGACCGTTCTCGACTAATAACACGCTTTAATAGCTTCACCTAAATAAATCACGCATAACGGTTACTAATATTTCTCAGTCAAATGAATCTGAATTCGACACAGCGTGTCAATAGGTTCGCAAAAGCGGGGCTTGTTTTGCTGAGTGATGATTTGTTGTCTGACGAAATGATACCAACTGATGCATAATAATGTTTATTTTCCATATTAAAATACAAGTCGTAGAATAAAAGTGACGAATATACTTTTACATATTTTTTTATAAACGGAGCACATACTTGTAATTATAGGTTACATAGCCGAAGTTACACAAGTTGGTTTTAAACACCTGGAGAAACAATGCATACCCACTTAGGTATTGCTCGTGCAGGACTGATTTCTAAAATCAGAAAGTCTTTTGTGAAACTTCAGCGCAAGGATTTACATGCTGCTCGATTATTAATATACCTTTACCCACTGTAGGTACATTACACATATTTTATAATACAAAAATATGAAACTATGTACATCTCGGTATTTGACACTGTAGTATCTAAGTAATTGTACTTAAAACATATTAAAACAGTATTAAGGTAAACGTCCTAACCCTATTTTTTGCCACATTCGTTTCAAGATCACGTTTAGACACCTTTATTAAATTATATGAATTAATATAAGATTTAAGGTGGCAGTAGTTTTAAGTAGGTACTGGGACATTTACCTCACAACATATTATGTCACTTCATATAAAGACAAGCAGCAGCAGTTCAAAACTTGTATTAAGAACAAATTTGCATATTAAAGCTAAAAAACTGCTGATTTAACATTATATTATGTCTTTATGTCTATTATGGTACACTGCATATACCTACTTAGCCTGTAAGTAAAATATAAAAAAAATGGAGTCATAATAACCATCTCAGTTTTTTAGTGTAATGTGATGCCTTTGATTAAAAATACATTCATTCAATCTTCAGTAAAAAATATATTGACCATCCGGTTTTATTACAATACATGTTAAACGTATTTATTTTGAATTCACTTAATATTTTATTGGTAAGGCCAGTTCTACACACCAATTAGGCAATTATATACATAACATTATTTATGTAATATAATATGATGATAGGTACAATTATATTATTAATGACATATACAGTGCGTTACCATGACCCGGGCTTTTAAGAAAATGGACAATAATACGCATTACTAGAAAGATATTTAAATTAGCTGTAGAGTGTGCAATTAATTTTATTTCCTTCAAAAGATCAATGTAAAGCGTGTATTGCTTAGTTGTCAAACATTGTGAGTAGCTGCTATCTGTCATTGTCAAACGCTAATTAACGATTCATTTTGAAGTACATTGCTTCTCACTTTTTTCTCACTAAGTCAAATAATTTAAAATATTGTGTTTTTGATTAAAACATAGTCAGGGTTTGATGAAGATTCTGCCTCCCATTCCTCGGTTTCAAAAGAAGCCTGTATGGTGGTAACACACTGTATAAGTTAAGGAACAGTTGATATTAAGTTCCGGAAAAGTTGATAATAATCTTATTACACATTTTGTAACTTGTTATTTTGTGGAAATCGTCCAGTAATTTTATCATTATAATTGTCTAATATATATTTTGGATAAATTATTAAAGTTCAAACAACATTTAGTATGCTAATTCTGCAGCACATAATTCATAGGGTCGGTATATATAATAAAAAAATGGTCTTACCAATAAAAGAATCTTTAGATTAACTAGTTTCACAACACATTTAGGTAACAATTTTGTCCAATTGACGCAAATTGGGGGAATATCCGTATTTTTCACATCTTACTTAATTAAAGGCACAATTTTGTCCATAGATAACACAGATTTATAATCCCCAATAGCATTTATTAAGCACACAACAAAGAAATGAACGAAATATGTAAAAGCTTACGATTATTACCGATTCGACTATCTTATTTAGTATAGTCGTGAAGGCTAATGAAATGTTTAACATTTGTGTTCACAAAACGTGTGGCATTAAAAATACCACAAATTGAATGCTGTTAAATGTTACACATTGTAGCAGGCAGATATTCATACCTGTCAACAAACTGCCACTTCTGAAGGTATCCTAATTTTTGTGCTTACTTTCTAAACGGTATTTGAGCGCAAACAACATCAACCTCTTGACTTCATCAATAAATTCGCGTATCCAACAGTGCTTTAGCGCGGTTTGGTTCCTAAATATATTCTTATGCATAATGTGTTTGCCTCCATGCGTCTGACATCTTAATTTACATATACTCTTAAATATATGGATTGTTAGCAAGTTCGAAAGGCGTACAATATTATGTAAGTATACAAACCAAATATATTATACATGAATAATCCGACAAAGTTGCCAACCCACGTAATGACTAGCGTTAAAAAATGTGGCTAGCAATATATTAGCCTAACTAAATTAATATGATAACCAAAATAAATGTGACTTGAACATTCAATATCATTTTGAGTATGACACGTTTTATTGGCAAGAAACATACAATTAGGTATGTAGAGAGACCAGTTGTGATAGCTCCGAAGTTAGAGCTGGATTGTACGGCCGGTTTTAGTTCAGGAACCCATGAGTGTTCTCGCAACTAATTAGCGGAGGTGGAAGGTGAGTAGAGGCTAATCTAAAACCGGCGCCGGATTGCGTTTTTTGATCGTCGTTTTGAGCGGGCGTCGCAACAGTTTAGGTAATTAAGTGGTCGGTTATAAGAGTAATTACCATGTGGAAATTACATTATAAATGGTAAGGGGTCATCAAACTTGGCGAAACAAAAACTTCTGCAAAAAGTGGCGGTGGTCGGTTGTCAAAACACGTCACGGGTATATGGATGGGTCGCCGGAGGCGCGCGCTGGCGCTGTGTCGCCGCACTACGCGCTTATCGCGCGCAAGCCTACAAAATGCAACTGGCATTTCGTGTTCCAAGCACGTAACCGACATTTCATATCGCATTCTGCACACTTTTAACTAAATCGCTTTATAAAAGGTGGGTGAATTTAATTCTGATTATCGTGAACCTCGTTTCTTGTACCGTTTAGGTACCTACCAGATGTCGACAATTCACGATATTGTACGTAGATATTTGGGTTACAAATCTTCTTGTTTTACCGTTTTCTTTCTTAATATTTTCTTTAGGTATTGTGAATATTATGATACTAATGATCTGCAGAAAGGCCGTAAATATATTCGATTTAGTTTAAGTATTCGCGAGCCGTGACTAGCGTGTT
>JALPQI010023692.1:0-17449 GCA_025490895.1 Thaumatotibia leucotreta | reverse complement strand
TCCTCGTCCTGCGGCTCCCCTTTCGCGGCCCCCCATCCACGAACTAACCTGATTAGTAAGTCCTGAAAACATTTTCACTGCCACTAGCTAACCCGAAAACTACACAAATCACAAACACTCGACTATTTCACTACGCTGCGACAGTTTCGCACATGACACACCGGGACAGTCTGCGACACGGCCGTGGAAAGCGCGATCAGCTGAAAAACTAAAGGGAACCACGATCGACCAGGAAAATTCGACGGGTTTTCACTGCGCATGAAAACTTGCGCTTTTGCGCTATACGTTTTTACAAACGACGTTTTGATACTGCAAGGATTGTTCTAATAATGTAGTAGCGCGAAGTTGAGAACATTACTTAGAAAGCACTCGATTTTATGGATAGATATTAGTTTTGCTTTATGAAAAATGCGCTTGACGCAAATTATAAAAGTTTAGCACGTCATTGTTTATTAGTGAAATGTAGATCGATTAAAATGAAGTGGAGAAATGGTATAACAAAACGTAACGTCAAAGTATTCCTACATATCATTCGTTCATTACACTGACGTTTCACTTCCAATACTTCCATTCAAATCATTCGTTCAAACATGACGTTTTCCGATTAGGCTAGCCAGTTTTTTGTTTCCGTTTGTGAATAATACTAAAATCACTCGTTGTTTATCTCAAATGTAATGTAGTGATTAGAGGTCCCAGTGATAAATAAAACAACTATAATCCATTGCACGGATCGTGAGGCTACTTCAAATTTCCAAGATGACGGAAACGCGACGACAGCAACTGCATCTTGGTAAATGCATAGAAGATTTGGATAAACTGCATAATATTCCAGATTTGAAGTTGAAGAGGGCTACTGCGTAAGTTTTTACAGTTTACAGTCTTAAAATTAGAGTTTCTAATCGGTTTCTTATTAGTTAATTTGTGTTTTCTTTTGAAGGTTATGCAAAACGGCGCAAAAACTTTTTGAGAATGCAGCGGAGGCCCGCGAGAAGGGTGACGAGGAGTACTCGTATGTGTGCTACATGAAGTACTTGCGGGTGGTGGCGTGCATCAGTAAGGACAAGGACTATTTGAAGGACAAGAATTATTACAACCAGATGCTGGGTACGAAGAACCCTAATAAAGCCATTGATGCTGCTGAAGAGTTGAAGAATAGTCTGATTGACAGGTAGATTAACGTTTAACCGATTATTTATATTGTTATGGCAAATAGGCACACAATTATTAACAATTTTACGGAGACATAAAGAGTTAAGCATTGTTAACCATAGAAGCACCTCGCCTGTAGACATAGTGTCACTAAAAGCGTTAACAATGGTAGTCGAGGGTGAGCTGTTTGCCTACTAATTTTCCAAAATCTATGTCAAATTAGTATGACAATACTGCCATGCTAACTAAAAAGGACGCATCTCCCTTAGAATTACTATGAGAGATGCGTCTTTTTGCGTTAGCATGGCAGAATAACTTACTCACACTAACCATTGATAATCAATTACATTAAAAGTTGGGTAATAAATAATAAATAATAATAAAATAAATAAGCCATTTATTCATTTCTGGGTGATTATACAGTGAGTTGATTGAATTTTGTTTCTTCTCAGAAATGAACCCCTCCTTGGGTGTAGGCCTCCTCCAAAAAGTTGGGTAATACAGTACTAAAACTAAATATTGTGCAGAATGTCAAAAACCATCACTATTCACTTATAATATTTGCTTTACAACGTCAATTACAAAAATACATGAAATAAAATACAATCATCACTTCAATATAAATCAGTTACATTTTTAACCTGTCTGGCTATTGCTTATTGCTAGAGACTGAAGAGCTAGCAACATCCTTACACACCAGCATTGCAATAAAGTTTGGAAATGGTGGCAGCATTCTAAGTACAATACCACAAGGGCTTATCAAAGTCAGTTTTAGTGCTGTTTAATTTTGTCTTTCTTATCATTATTGTAATGGGTGTACTTAACTATCACAAGTGATAGCCATTTTAGTCCCTTTTTTCAATCAGAATGGAGCAATTAAAAAAGGCAAATAGGTATTTTAATTTCTCTGTATTTTGATATGTATTTATTCAAAAGACCCATCATACTTGCTTATTTTCTGTTTAACAAACAAAAACAAACTGTAGTTCTTATTTCTTTTGCCTCTTTGCTAGGTATAACCAAGAACAGAAGAAGAAGCGACTGAATGACATCCAAGAGAATGAGGTTATCAAGCAGAAGATAGACGAGAACAGAAAGAAAGCATTAGAGGCAGCACCGGCTCCGGAGCCATCTCAGCCTTTGGGACTACCAGGTATGGGTGTTCCCATGCAATTCTTTTATGAATTTTTATTGTTGATTATAGGTAAATATAGGTTTGTCTTGACGATACAGGCTTGGCCTAGTGTGAAGGCTACTGTTGCTCTTAATATCTACTTACTCTATTCTGTTATCTCATAAACTCTGTTGTTATTATAATCAACTCTGATGTAGTAGTTAGCTTTTTGGTAAATAAATAAATTTCTATTCGTAAATTCAATAAATATGGCACAAATGGAATTTACATTGTCCCAAATGACTATAAAACAATACAATAGAAGCTATGCATATTTCTTTCAATGGTCTCTTTACATTGTTCACAATTTGTATTGACACTGTATTAACAGGGGCCTATTGCATAACAAATCACAACTAATATTGCAAGCGGAAGTTTCTTTTCCATCTCTCTTACTAGAAAGAGAATTCCGCTTGTAATATTAGTTGTAATTTGTTATGCTATAGGCCCCTGATGGAGACTAGTGGTTGTTAACAATCAACCTTCACTTCCAGGGCTAGACGAAGTGACAATCAAAAGTGAGCAGCTATACAACATCCTCAAGAGCGGACAGATGAAGGTGATGATCCTGGACGCTCGGCCCGGCAAGGACTACATTGAGTCCCACATCAATTCCCCATCATGCATCAGTGTGCCTGAAGAAAGTATTTCACCAGGGTAAGAAATTTTTTTCAGCTCACTAGCTTTATCCTACGAATTATGCATATGCATACCCTTCCTTTCCACACTTCCCACACTAGCAGATAAAGTAACTTTTATCTGCTAGTGTGGGAAGTGTTTTTGAAGCTAATATGTATTTAAAGTCAAAGTCCAATGATTCTTTATTCCAGTAGGAATATCAACAAACACATTTGAATCATACACATAACATAGCAATTAATAAATATCAGAACATTATTGAATCTATTATTTCGTATCGTCGTTTTTATTTGTATAATTTTTCTCGTTTTTGTATATTGAGATTTTTGTGTATGGTACAAATCAAGTAATTTATATTTCTATTTATGTTAGCCTTTAGCCGCCCAGAGACCTATAAAAAGGTATCCTGAAACAAAAGAAATCTGTATTTTATTTCCTAAAGTATGAATCCAAAATTCTTTGGCAAATATTACTGTCTGGGCGGCAGGAGGTTATCATTAGGGCCGTATGTATGTTTATCACCAAAGTAGTATAAAAAACAATTGACAAAAGACATTTATCCACAGGCGATCAGCGCACATTCTAGAACAGAATCTCCCAGCCGCCTCCAAGCCAGTGTGGGCGAACCGCGCCTCCATGGAGCTGATTGTGATGCTGGATTGGAGCAGCACCGCTGTCATCCCAGGAAACACTCTACACCTTCTCAAGACCATCCTGCTGAAGGTAACTCCTGATAACCTTCGTTTTTAACCCAGTTTAAGGGTTACATGTTAAACCACTCACATTCTAAATACAAAATTTCAAAAGGAAATGCGAAATCTCTGTTACTTTAGCTCTATTTCCTTAGATTTTTAGAATACCCAGCGTTTTCTGAAGCCTACCCTACTGATGGTAACTTTGGCAACTTTCAGCAAATGGTACCTATCATAGGCAGTCGTGTTGTAGATTCACAGAACAGTGCATGTTTTAAAGGCCATCATGCTAAAAAGGATAGGAACTGCCTAGGTTTAATAGAAAATATTTTATAACTTCCTCTGAGTCAGCATGTAGCCTCCATAGATCTGTCGTGATGCTGGACTGGAGGCCATTTTGCGGAAGGTATTGATAACATGCATTTCATATCCATTGTTAGGGAGGATAAAAACACTCATATATAAGCCGGAATTGGCATTGATCTGCTATCGAAAATGTCTACTGTATAAATTGCCCAAATAACACTGCGTTTATATGCTTGCCCTTCACACTCGCCTTTATTATTTAAATTTCAGGATACTTAGCCAAGTTGTCAATCGCTTACGATTAGTAGCGTAGCGTCGCTTTCCCTCTCTGTCACTCATTCATATTAGTGCGACAAAGACAGTTAGCTGCCTTTAGTTTAGGATTGACGATTAAGCGTTAGCGATTGGCAACTTGTCTAAGCACCGTTTTTAATTTATTTCATTTATTTATAAATTCGCTTTGTCCACAGTGGGACGTGAAAGTTCAGTACCCACGGCCACCGCTGGCGTTGGCGGGTGGCTACGAAGATTGGCTGCTACGTTATCCAGCCCTTACCACCAATCCTGTGCCGACGCCCAGGGCTAAGGCGCCCAAGGATATGCTAGGTCAGTCATACAAGTCTGTTTGTTTCTTAATTATTGCTCCATGATCGAGAAATAGTGAAAACGGTCGCCGTTTTGAATAGTTTTGCTTTTAATCCGATCGGAATTAATGTGATTATCATTGTGCTACACACTCACTTCATAGTTCTGTTTGTAGTCCCCAACGCATTAAGCGTCGTCAAAAAAAAGTTTTAGTTTATTTAGTAGTATTTCTAAGTAGTTACCTTATTTATCGCCTAGTGTTAATGAAACGAAAGAAGTGGACTGTAAATAAATTCGAAAATTAACTGTTACGACGAAAGTATTTTGAATGAGAATACGTTAGGGTGGGTGAGCAAGAACGTTGTTGCTAATTCAAAATTACGGGAAACCAAAGCGAAGTGAATAAGGTTACCTTCTGTTCCGGATGCTGGAGATTGGATCCCAGGCTTTGCTGTTCTGCTGTCGGTTCAGATTGGGCTCCTCCGGCCAGCTGAAGTCACCTAAATCGTTACCTTCAGCGTCCAACTTAGCCTAGCGTCCGCCTTACAGACACGGTCTTGAGGGCTCCTTAGCACTTGCTGCTTCCACTATTATAATATATTAACTGAGCTACGGTACGTGTCAATGGTGTTTAAATTGTAATACGAAAAAAGTTGCGAAAGCGAGAACTGTGTTGACTTAACGACGGTTTTAAATCACACTGACGTTTTTCGCCAATCCTAGGGAGGGGGGAAAACGTCAAACTTTTAAATTCTATATTGGCAGTACTGCCACAATAAACCGAAAGGTTGCAAACTTGAACATTATCCGCCTACCAAAATACGACAGTGTTTTAACCCAGAGAATATTGGAAAGATACAAACGAGAAAATAAAACTAACTAACCCAAAGGAAAGACGACACGACACATTTATAATAAAGGTTAGACTCTAATACCGTTGCCGTGCGAGTCTCGAGCGAGGCGACCGCCTACCATCAGATGACCTGCCGCGAGAGCAAGAGAGGGAACGAGTGTCACAACGAGAGCGAAAGTTAGCTTGACTACAGGAACGAGAGTAATTTCCGAGTCCAGAGCACCGACAGAAGGGCGAGAAAGACGATATGGTGATAGGCGAACCGACGACAAGAGTAAGAGCGACAGCGATAGTAATGGTGAGCCCGAGAACTGGAATAAGAGTGACAACGAGAATGGATGTGAAAGCAAGAGCAGATATGCAAGAGATAATGGAAAATAAAGTTATAGCTGAGAGGGATTGAGGCTGACGAGAAGATCGAGCACAAAAAACGAAAGGCGAGGCGAATCGGGGGCGAGAACAAGGACGAGAGCGAGAATCGGAGGGAGAGCGAGAATCGGAGGGAGAGCGAGAATCGGAGGGAGAGCGAGAACCAGAGGGAGAGCAAAACTCAGTGCGACAATAAGAATCAGTTCGAGAGTAAGGTGCGGTGCGAGGATCGGAGCGAGAGCGAGAGTCGGAGCGAGAGCGAGAATCGGAGTGAGAGCGAGAGTCGGATCGAGAGCGAGAATCTAAGCGAGAGCGAGAGTCGGGTCGAGATCGAGAGCCGGAGCGAGAGCGAGAATCAGAGGAAGAGCGAGAGCCAGAGAGAGAGCGAAATTCAGAGCGAGAACAAGAGTCAGTTCGAGAGTAAGGAGCTACTTCAGCGGTGGCAGCACCACCCATCAAGAGCCATCCGAAAGCACTGTTAAGGGCAGTTGCTTCACCGCAGTCACCATTGATCAGGCCTGGTCGCAACGACGAAGCGAAAACGTTGACGCTCAACAGCATGTCAACAGGTCCTGGGGTATGAAAACCGGGATCAGCAAGTTGCAGGTCCTTGGTGTGGTGCCGTGACGAAATCTCGATGTGTTCAGTTGGCAGATCTGGACATATTCTAGGCAACAGATAGGCTTCAATTGAGAATGCGGCTTTGACCTCACCAACACTTGGTCGCACAACTAATGAAACTAAGCCATGTGGCTGTGCTGATGCCTGACCTATACCATCAACCGCGTACCTCCCATGTATGACATTGATACCTAGTTTCTCAGCACAACTCTCGGTTATAAAGTTACACCCACTAGCACAATCCAATACTGCCCGTACAGGTACAAGACCACCATGCTTATCTCTTACCAGTACCTTAGCTGTAGCAAATAGAGTAGGGAACACATGGGTATTTGCTAACATGGATAGCTGGGTCTGAGAGTCCACAGGTGTCTCTGTATCCACAGACAAGGATACACACGAATTAGGTCGGTTGAAATGCAATAGTGTGTTGTGTGAAAATCTGCAATGCTCACACCGCTCCTCCGACTTACAAGCCTTCACTGAATGTGAATCTGCCAAACACAAAATACACAACCTCTTTTGTTTAACTAAATTGAAACGGGTGTCTGGGTCATATCCCAAAAAAGTTGGACATGATTCCAACTTATGTCCTTCCCTGCACAAAACACAACATGGAGCAGACACAAACAAAGCTGTCTTTGCCCTACTAATAGGCCTATTGATACTAGATTGAGCGGAACTGGCAATAGACCCTGTAAATCCTGCAGTATCTAAAGCCCGATATCTCTTTTCTATAAAATCCTGCAATTCACTAAACACAGGGATGTCATCCGAGTTATGCTCTAGCTCAAATTGCTCTTTAGTGCTTTTATCAAGCTTCGACCACAGTAATTGCACAAGCATGAAATTAACATCAGGTAACTTAAAGCCTTTCAATATCGACAAGTTTTCATTAAAAACCCTATGAACCCGCTGCAGGTCACTAGGCCGACATCCCTTCACCGCTTCACATTGAACTAACTTTTCATAGTAGGTTGTTGCTATGAGTCTAGGTTTATTATATTGCCTATATAGTGTGTCATATGCCAGGTTATAGTTCTCATCATTGACAGGGTAATTTTTTATCAAATCATACGCCTCATTTTGCACACTCGATAACAAATAATGCAACTTCTCAACTGGCGCAATATCTGTGCGTTTATGCACTAGAGAATTAAAAAGTTCGATAAATGATATCCAATTCTCAACCCTAGCATCGAAAGGCTTAATCTGCAACTTCGGCAATTTTGGCATAATAAGTTGTTTCGTTTTCGTATTTGCGTCTTTTAAATCCCTCATTAAGCGCGCTCTTACTAATCTAAGTTTTGAGTCGAACTTCGCCGTGTAACTACAAATTTCCCGATGTTCACTCCTCGGCATGGTACTCAAAAGCTTTATTTGAGCATCATGAAAGTTTTGAGCTATAGAAGTTAGCTCAGATTCATCACACAAAGCTAAATCCACATCCGACAACATTTCTAAATACTCTACGCGCATTACTGCGTAGTCTCGTGCAACCAACACTGGGTTGACACCTGCATCTGCCTCCATTGACTTATCACCGGGTCCCATCATAGACATATAAATTGATAGACCGAGTCTATATTATCTGTGGGTGACGCCGGCAATGCCTGTCAACGATGTTTGTTTGGCTATACTAGTGCACCTAAACCGCAAATAGTAAAAGTGATTAAAATAAAGCTTTTCATGTATATTTCTGTTCGATAAGTGCACGGAATGTGATAAAAGTGATGACTTGTGTGGTTCCAGGGTGTAAAAACCGCCAGGGTTACCTAAATGAACAAAATAAAGACATTACGTTTCACCGGTAATTTAGTTTTGACTTGAATTTTAAGATTTCGAACCTTATTAAGGTAAAAGTAACTGAAAATCTTATTCAATATTTGTTGCCGGATACATGTGTGTAGTTTTGTGAATTAACCATTCGTATTTGCATTCATAATGTAATTATAAATAGTGGGATTCAAATATTTGTATCTCATAGTGTTGCACTTAAGAGACCGATCGTGATATCGATAAATGTATTGATAGCCAACTCAGAAAATGAATCGATGTTTTTAATTTCGAACAGGTTTCCACAGGACATTGAACAAAGGCTATTATGGGTCAAAGATATCAAAAAGGCAGATGACTGGTGCCCTAAAAGTATTCAAAAATATGCTCCGCACATTTTAAGCTGTTGTTTCAGGCAAGGGTACGCGCATAAGTGATTACATTCTGACGTAGTACCCACCATATTTGGTAATCATCCAATGTCATGTCAACCAGAAAGTAAATTAAGTTTAGTTTAATAATGACACTCATGTGATACTTGTGTCGACTGATTAATTATAAAGAAGCCATCATACGAAAATTGTTAGGTATGCTTTAAGGGATGATAAGTTCCATAAAACATGTTATAATGAGGATTTTCTGAAATGCCGTTCACCAGGGCGGCAGCACTGAGGCGTCAGGTCCAGAAACTTGTCTAAATTCTCAGAGCACCTATAGTTTCGTGTTTAAATGATTTGTACGTGTTAATAAAATTATGTAAAAAAATAAAATGACCTTCTAGTTAGTTTTTCTTTGAGGCTAGATAATTGTGTTTCTTAGCGGGACCTTACCGCTACGTTTTAGACAGAACACTTCTTATGACATTTTAATTAAAGAAAATATTTCAATAATTTTGTGTTTTTATTTTTATCCTAAAAAATAGATTTAGAAATCATGACATATCAAGGATCGCAGAAGATCGTGATTCTGAGTAAGAAATAAGGTTTATTCCTACTGTATTCGCTACCTAATTTGGTAAAAATATTATTATTGCCGATAAAAGCATACGATGAAGACTGGACAACACTAATAGTAATGACATTTTATCTAGTCAGGTTGGTAACATTGTTCAAGAAAATGGAGTCGTGGGTATAATTCAAGACCAAGGAGAGCTACCTTATTTGTCTCTTTTTCCTTATGGAATACATCTTGAGATGGTAAAGGATGACAATAGTTTGTTCAGGTATGTCTTAATACACGGAATCTTCCCTATATTTAATCTGTGGGTCCCATATTAACTCAATAATAAACAAAACACAAAACAACAACTAAAATAGGTATACAAAACTCAACTTCGAAAATCGAACCAGTTGATGACAGACTGTCTAATTTGACAGTGACACTGACACAAACGAAAGTGTTGGCAGCAATAAACAGCAACGTGAATGATTGAATGAACTAAATTTAAACACCACTACACGAACAACCTTCTTGCTTACCCACAAGTATTTTTACAATTCCTACCCTAATTTTTTTTTTCAATGTTATGACAGGAAAACAAGTAAACGGATTCCAATAAGTGACTAAGCGAAAAGAAAACGATAAAACCAGAGGTCACTTATCAAAATATCCGGTTCGGAGAACCAAAAATGTTAATGAAACGAAAGAAGTGGACTGTAAATAAATTCGAAAATTAACTGTTACGACGAAAGTATTTTGAATGAGAATACGTTAGGGTGGGTGAGCAAGAACGTTGATGCTAATTCAAAATTACGGGAAACCAAAGCGAAGTGAATAAGGTTACCTTCTGTTCCGGATGCTGGAGATTGGATCCCAGGCTTTGCTGTTCTGCTGTCGGTTCAGATTGGGCTCCTCCGGCCAGCTGAAGTCACCTAAATCGTTACCTTCAGCGTCCAACTTAGCCTAGCGTCCGCCTTACAGACACGGTCTTGAGGGCTCCTTAGCACTTGCTGCTTCCACTATTATAATATATTAACTGAGCTACGGTACGTGTCAATGGTGTTTAAATTGTAATACGAAAAAAGTTGCGAAAGCGAGAACTGTGTTGACTTAACGACGGTTTTAAATCACACTGACGTTTTTCGCCAATCCTAGGGAGGGGGGAAAACGTCAAACTTTTAAATTCTATATTGGCAGTACTGCCACAATAAACCGAAAGGTTGCAAACTTGAACACCTAGTCAACATCAGATATATGGGAGCTGCCACGGTGTTTAATCTGCATGCACTCTATCATTACGACAAAAGCGGCATACTCTGATATTTATTAGTAGTGATCACTTCGATATATCTGATAGCGACTAGGCGTAGTTTCAAAAATAATCGACCCTTTTGAAACTTCCTAATGGATAAAAATAAGTGCATTCCTACAGTGCGACAGCCTGTGAGCTTTTGGGACTAAGAATAGGTCCCATTCTGAGTCCCAAAAGCTCACAGGCAACAGGAACACACTTATTTTATTCCACCTGTAGCCTTCACTTGGGTGTGGGGATTATCCGGGAGGTAGTAATAACACTGTAGTTCCCAATCACTACATTTATTATCTGACACAAACACTTTAGTTTAAAAACACTACTACACTTTAGTTTACATGATCAAAGTCAGACACGAAGTTCCGTCCCGAGCAGGGTCACCGCCTTTTATTCAAATACCCACCTATATGCCTTTTATACCTTCGAGTAGCAATCCCCGATTGGTTCTACCTGGCAGTTGCCTTACCCTCATTAATGACTTGCGGCAAGTAATACTCATATTGTAAAGAGTGAACACTTTTAAATTGTCGCAAGTTGAATAAAGGTTAATACAGTAAAATATTATACAAAGATACCCAAAAATGTTTATTATTTGAAAGTTTACGACAAAATAGACCAGCTATAACAATTTTATTCCTTGTCTAAGGCACGACGACAAAATTCTCGAACTTTCCTTTTGACCTGACGCATAGAATTTTGCATGGAATAATTTGTGATAAGTTTCGTACATTTTATCCACTTTTTTATTAATCAGGCAATGTTGTGGCCGATTGGGATGTTTTCAGCTATTTTGTTTTTATATTTGCCCAGTATTTTTCTATCAGCCGCAATTCTGGGCAATTTGGCGGATCTCTTTCCTTTAGTACAACATTGGCAGCATTCCTATTATAACACTCCTTAGCTCTAGATGAATAGTGACAACTTGCCAATTCTGGCCAAAATTATGTCGAGCAATTATGCTTTCGAATAAGTGGCAACAACTTCTTCTTTAGGCATTCGGATATATAAATATCATTGTTAATTGTGCTAGTGGTTACAAAAGGCAAACTTCTCATGCCGCTCTAGCAAATTGCCTGCCACACGAGGAACTTTTTGGCAAATTTTTCGACTGGAATTACTTTTTCTGATTCAGACAGACTCTGGTGGTCGCCGGAAGAAGAGTATTGATTACCTGGTATTGATTTAAAATCAGCCTTTAGATACGTTTCGTCCATCAATAATTAAGTACACCTGTATTTTGAACCAACAAGGCGTACAGTAGTCTAGAACGTCGGATTACTCGATTATATTGAGAAACTGTTCTCTTCCGGGCTTTTTTTTTTATAAGTGACAATTCCGCAGTTTATTTTTTATTTTTTACACATTACTTTGGCTTGTTCCAATTTTTTTGAACACTTTTCGGGACGAAATAGCCGGCTTGTGATCAAACAGTTAACAAACTTTTAATTCTAATTTTGTATTCCGTTTTCTTATCGGATAACCCTCTCGCTGCTTTCTTTTAGTAGTTTTACCTTCTTTTAGCTTTTTTATGGTTCTTTGTCCTGTTCTCCGAGTTGTATTGCACGATATTGTAAGTTCCAAAGTAGATATAAGGTATTCATAGTAAATATTCGCAAAATAAAATCTCGAACACTTTTTTCCTTTGAAGATATCTTGAAAGATAAAAGCAAATGACTGTTTATTTTTAAGAATAAAACATGCCAGTAAGTTCTAAATTATGAATGTAATTTAAGTTTTATGAAAAACGTCGAGAGTCTAGGAAAGAAACTGAATTATGTTAGCGACAATTAAGTGGAGGGTAGGTGAGTTGTTACACATCCTTTAAACTTATTCATAAATAAAACCCGTTATCCTAAATTGTAAAAGCTATAACTGATAAGTTTGTATGGTTCTACAGGTGAGATCGACTACCCGGTGTGGGCGGACCTGACCCCCTCTCCGCCGCGGCCGCGGACCTCAGAACCCGCCGTGGATCGCAGTAGCAAGGTACTAAATACATGCGTGGGGCCATTTTTTGGGCCCCACAGTTGGAAACCCGTTTATTTGAAAAAATGTTTTATGGGTCAATCACTGTTTTATGTAACTCGTTGGTTACGATCTCTTGAATCACTCTTAAAATCAGTTGTTTACCATAAAAACTAATCTTTGATTGTTTTGACAGTTACGTTGCCTTTCTTAGGTGAATATTAGAGCTTGCAGGATACTTTATTCTTGTAAACTGTGCAACTGTTCTCCCTTGGCTGACTTGATAGAGTAACAACGTAAAAAAGTGATTTATACTCTTTATGTAGTATACTTTCATGTAATCAACAACATCGCATTTTAAAATTACTCGAACATATACCGAAGAACGAAAATGGAAGAAATTAGAACCATTCTTTTATATGAAGAAAAGACGAGATCTTTTTTTTATGTATGTTCCCCGATTACTCGAAGACGCGTTGACCGATTTGGAAAAATCTTTTGTTAAAAGGGTATATCTTCTACTTGGTCCTATTGTCCTCGGGTCGGGGATGATGGAATCTTGGAGATTTATTTTCGAAAGCTATTCAAGTATTGGCGTCTAGTAATGAAAATAATAAGTTAGTGAGCTGATGATAGAAGGTACAACTCCTTAGCGATTAGGATTTGGGGGATAATTCTTTAAATATAACATATATCATGTATTTTTGAAGCTATTCGAGTATTTGCGTTTTAACGGATATCCTTATTATGAAATCGGCCGTTATATATTAATGTGTTACTGTAACGGTTGCGGTGTTGCAGGCGGCCGCGTTGCAAAAGTACGAAGAGCGAGCTCGCAACATGGCGCAAATAATTCAGCAACAAGAGCGACTGGCAGATACGTCACTCACACTCGAGATGGAGAGGATAGTGGCAGAACAGGTCAGTATTACGTGTTACTGCAACGGTTGCGGCGTTGCAAAGCAACCTTACTGGTATTTGGTTATAAAGTTTATAGTTAGTGAAATACATAAGCCTGTCCTTTAAGTTATGTTTGTACTTATTTGTTTACTTTATTGCAGTATTTATTTCAATTAACATGTCTACACCGTGTTTTTATTGATTTTCGTTAAATTGGACAGGTTACTTGGGACATTAATAGAAGTTGCCTGGTATATCTGCTTTTGTTAATTTCGAAAAAAATTTTTTTTTTGTTTTTATACATAATAATTGTAATGGCAAGTGTGAGAGAACCTTAAGAATAAGATCTCAGGCGACTGACGGCTGCTGACGGCATATGTCAAAATAAGTAGCTATAGGATGTAATAAAGGTTGCAATACACTTGTTCAGTCATTAAACTTATTTTTTAAATAACTCAATAACAGTAAGACACTAGTTTCTTAGAGAAATTGATTAGTTTTGACCTAAATAAGCTTCCCTTTAATTTAACGGAAATCGATAAAAACACGGTGCATAACTTACTTTATTGCACTTACATATTGCTACTATTGTCTAGTAAAAATGACTTCTCTCTTCTACTCAAAGGTTAGCTGGAATAAATCCCTGATAGGGATAAGTTCGCCTTTATACGGCCCTATTGTTAATCGCATGGAGTCTGTGTTTTGTATAATAAAGAATCATAATTTACGAACAAATAAAACAAGGAAGCCGCAAGCCATACTAAATTTCCTTTCAAAAGCATCCTGAATTTTAGTTGACAAGTGTCATCCCTTCTTCAATATCAATCTATAAAAACAAACCGCCATTCAAAGATAGTTGATTGGTATATTCTATTCACAATTGTCACAGATGTTGCGCCGAAATATGCGCGGTATTAAGAAAAACGCTATGTCCTGCCTATCTAGGCACAATTGAACAATTGTTTTTGGCGTTAGACGTCCATGTTATATATGGTCGCAGGTCACAAGACTTGTATATTTCATATTAATGTTTTTTCAGGATTGGGAGAAAACCCACTACCAACGCGAGACGGAAGAGCGAGACGACGTTAGAGCTTTATACAAGATGAGAGAGCAGGAAATCATCTCGCAGCTAATGCAATTGGAGAATAAGCAGTATGACATGGTAAGTACCACTGGCACAATCAATATTCGTATTATTTTCATGACAAGAAATAACTTTTTCACACTACCTATTCGAATACGGGTCTTTTCTTCCCTGCTAGGAGGGATCAAACATGGCATTTTTCTGTTCAAGGACTTTTTATTGCCAGCCTAAAAAATTACAATGAAATATGAAAATAAATAGTACATTCATAATTGATAAAAATGCGCGAGCGTTAACGGTTGAATCCTTCATTATGCTCAGGATCCAATATACGCCTACGCCGGAAATATACCATTTTGATCCCTTGTAACACAATCTACTATTCCAGCCGTCAAAAATGCAGATTTTCCCTAATAATACATTCCAAATTGGTTCTGGTGATTTATATTAAGATTTGAGTCACGTGTCCTTTAAGACTTTTAGACCTTGAAGAGTAATATTCGAATGATACGTGCCTGGAAAAGGGTTAAGAAAATTGCTCTCTAAACACGGTACTCGACTGAAAAGTACTGTATTATAACATGATTGTGTAATAGTACATTACGACACAAGTGCGAAAAACATGAAATTCGAAACGCTTGGCGATGTTTTAAAACACGACCGATAGGGAGTGTTTTAAATCGACACGAGTTCGATCGACACCAAATGCGCTCTACAGAAGCCCAGCGCTGGCCTTCGGGCTAGCACTACGCCGAGTTGGGTCCATTTCGTGACGCACCAATTTTTCCCTGTTATTATTTATATTGTATTGTTTATTTTTACTAGGAACAAGAGAACCTGAGTTTACGGCAACAATTGGAAGAGTACCAGAGGCGAGAGCGCGCCGAGGCTGAGAAATTAGCCGAGTCCATAGCGAGTGATGAAGCCAATGGTAACACATTATTTCTAGAACAATCTACTTTTTTAGATATACAGGGTGTAAGTCAAATACGGGCGAAGTTCTTAACCTGTGTAAGTTTAGGACATACTAAGTACATTTAAATAACTTTTGCATAAAATCAGAGCAACAAAAATATCCATACAAAATAATTCGGCGCGCAATATAGAGCAACACACTCAAGTTAAATCCTCGTTGACAGCTAATCTCAAAAGCAGATGACATAACTGCCATATCAATAATAAATAACAAATGTTCGTACCACATTGCTGCTCCGAAAACCTAAAAAAAAAACTGTGGGGTTGTAATTAAGTGTAACTTTACACTGATAAATTCCATGCCTGATTTAATTTATCGCCCGTATTAGATTTACACACGGTATTGGGTGGTTTGCCTTTCGTTTATTGTTACAAAATAACTGTATTCATTTGTAAAACTATACAGAGTAATTTTTTATTAATCGTTAAAATTTTAGATGGTTAATTCTAAGGTCATATTGATGAACTTTTACTAGGGGACCGACATCCAATTCGAGAATCCTCGGTACAATGCCACAGGGGCTAATCTTAGATATAGGTTAGGTTAAGTAGATTAGTTAGATTTAATCTATGTATATGAATTGGCCGTGTGGTGACGGCATTAAGAATACATTTGTCACCACCCCAACTCCTCCTGTGGGTGTCGTAAGAGTCGACTAAGGGATTGAAGTGTCACTGACCACCATTTAATAAAAGATTGATGATGGGCAGCAGCGTCATCATAGTGGACACATTACTGCGATCGCCAATCCGCTTGCCCAGCGTGGCGATTATGGGCATTTACCTCCTAATGCGTCTATAATACGCATAGTTAATAGGAGAGGCCTACGTCCAGCAGTGGACTATCATAGGCTGATGTGATGATATGAATTGTAGTTATTCGAGAAGAAAAATCTGAGGTTCTATACATTTCCGCCTATATATCTCAAGGCTTGTATGGAACAACGGATTTTTTCTTGAATCTGATGTCGGTTCCATATTTAACCCTTAAATTAGCAAAAACGGCAAATTTTAAAAACTCGTGCGTTCTAGCCTCCTCGCCATTGTGTAGAGAAAAAAAAATTGGCTTTAAAAAAATACAAAAAGTGGGTCGTAGGTCGTAGACTATGTTCATTGTGACATACATTGCCAAATTCAGGGTTAAAGTTCTTCAATATGACCTCAGAATTAACCGCCTAAAGTTTAGCCGGTGTATAAAAAATCACTCTGTATAAACTAAAGGTAGAAACAAAATATTCATTGAAAACTTAAGTGTTTTAAGTCCAATTTCGTTTAGCAGGGGATATACAATCGAGGAATTTAATTTCGTACCTTGTCACAGTGACAATCAATATGAAAGCTGCTAAGACTGTCATATTATAGCTACTTTGGCAAGGTAAGAAATGGGTAGGAAATTAAATTCCTCGACCGTACATTATACTATTAATAAAATTACATGTCTTATTTTTTTGCTACAGCAGAAAAACAACGCGTAATCGCCGAACAAGCGGCCCAAGCGCGAGAAATGGCCGCCGCCGCCGCTCGTATAGACGCTGTCCGCCAACAGCGGGAAGAATTGGACCGGCAGAGAGAAGAGCTGGAGCGGGAGCGGAAGCGGAAACTGGCTTCCGCTAGGGAGAAACGCAAACCCACCCTTGATAAGGCATGTTATAGGGTATTTTTCTGTTGTACTAATAGAGGGAAGAATTGGACCGGCAGAGAGAAGAGCTGGAGCGGGAGCGGAAGCGGAAACTGGCTTCCGCTAGGGAGAAACGCAAACCCACCCTTGATAAGGCATGTTATAGGGTATTTTTCTGTTGTACTAATAGAGGGAAGAATTGGACCGGCAGAGAGAAGAGCTGGAGCGGGAGCGGAAGCGGAAACTGGCTTCCGCTAGGGAGAAACGCAAACCCACCCTTGATAAGGCATGTTATAGGGTATTTTTCTGTTGTACTAATAGAGGGAAGAATTGGACCGGCAGAGAGAAGAGCTGGAGCGGGAGCGGAAGCGGAAACTGGCTTCCGCTAGGGAGAAACGCAAACCCACCCTTGATAAGGCATGTTATAGGGTATTTTTCTGTTGTACTAATAGAGGGAAGAATTGGACCGGCAGAGAGAAGAGCTGGAGC